>ML780628.1:221679-287771 GCA_009831015.1 Picea engelmannii
GGATAATTCCTTGTAAGTGTCGAGGAACAGACCCAGGAGGAGCGTGAACAGAATCTAGCCTTAGGAGCAGAAGGAGTTCTCAAGAGAGAGAGAATCTACGGTTTGAAATCCCCGTGAAGTCTCACGAAATCCCGAGGACCTTCCGATCGTGGGGAAGTTGCATGGGAGATAACCCACAAGCGCAGAGAGGGAGGACCAAAGTCCATCAGGCTTCGGGGTTTCGGCATTCGGGGATTGATAAGGTGAGAGGTTTACACCTCGTGAGATCGCGAGTCGCGATTCACCGAATCATCTGGAGCCGTCGACCTTCAGGAAGACACGTGGCCGCAGATCCTGATAAGTCGGGATTCGGGGTTCTGCAAGGTCTGTGACCTTGTGCACCAGGAACAACGATTTCCGGAATCACGATTTCCTGACAGTGTGAGTGGGAGACAGGTGTCGAGGGGTTAGACCTCCCCATGGGATGTTGACAGGTGGCATCGGGGTTCCGGCATTCGGGGTTTTGTGATGCAAGAGAATTGTGACCAGTGAAATCGCGATCCCGCGATCCCCGATCGCACGAGCGAGGGGGGGGTGACGTAGTTGAGTGGGACCCTAGAGCGGGTGGAGGACAGGTGTCATCGGACTTCGGGGTTTCGGCGTTCGGAGAATCGGAGTTCTCGACGCCAAGGAGTTCTTGCATCGTGGATTCGTGATCCGCGAAATCCCGAAGAGGAGGTGGCAGCGTGGGACTCGGGAGCTAGTGGGAGACAGATGGAAGCATATCGGCACATCGGCGTTCGGGGGTTCGAAGGGTAAGTATATCACTGCCTTTCATACGCCGATTTCCCGATAGGAAAATCCCCGAGACCATGAGCATTGACTGTTGACTATTCGGAGTTCGGGGTTCTGAGTTTAGAGCTGTCAGCGAATTGCGTTCACATGAACCGCGAATTCCCGAGTCGCGATATCCCGATTTGTGAAGGAGTTGTTGTGGGTAACTCGTGACTCCCGAGGGGAGTTGGAAGAGCTTAGACTCTTTGGGCCAGAGGTGGAAGAAGGTCCTGGTGGGAGCGGTCGTGCCATCGAGGGCAGGTTGCGTCAAATCACATGACAGGTAACAAAGAATTACTTTCATGCATTGATTCTTCAAGCTCATCTGATATTACACTTGGAAATGATTATTTAGTCAAAGTTCAAGGAAAAGGAACTGTTCCTATTCTTACTAAACAAAATGTAAAGAAAGACATAAACAATGTCTATCATGTTCTAGATCTGAAACATAATTTGTTAAGTGTAGGCAACTCATTGAAAAAGGATATAAGGTACTTTTTGAGGGAACATCTTGTAAGATATATGACAAACTCCCAAGCCGAAAATTGATTTCTGAAATCCTTATGACTCCAAATAGGATGTTTCCCCTTACCCTCAGAACTGCAAATCTGAGTCAACCTTATGCACAGAGTGCATCAACTATGAATGAAACAATGGTTTGGCATACAAGATTTCGACATCTACCATTCCAGAGTCTAAGTCTTCTTCAGAAGAACTCTATGGTCAAAGGTCTACCTATTTTTAAAGAGAAAATTCCCCCATGTGAGTCTTGCATACTTGGAAAACATAAGAGAACTAGTTTTCCACAGTCATCAAATCAAGCCAAACAACATCTTGAACTTGTTCACACTGACCTATGTGGACCAATGAAAACAGATTCAATAGGTGGTAGTTTTTACTTTCTAACGCTTATTGATGATTTCAACAGAAAAATATGGATCTATTTTCTCAGACACAAATCTGAAACTTTTGCAAAATTCAAAGAATTCAAAGCAGAAGCTGAAAAACAGAGTGACAAATATATCAAAGCACTCAGGTTAGATGGAGGAGGAGAATACAACTCCAGAGAATTTGCAAACTTCTGCAAATCTCAAGGCATCATCATGCAAGCAACAACAAGGTATACTCCACAACAGAATGGAGTGGCTGAAAGGAAAAATCAGACCATAATGAATATGGCAAGAACACTTCTCAAAGAGAAAAGTCTGTCAAATAGATTTTGGGCTGAAGCACTAGCATGCTCAGTTTATCTCTTGAATAGATATCCAACTACAAGTCTAAAGATGAAAGTTCCCCAAGAAGCATGGAGCGGGACAAAGCTAAATGTAGCGCATCTGAAGACATTTGGATGCATAGCATATGCTCACATACCTTCAGAATTAAGGAAGAAATTGGATGACAGAAGTGAGAAATGTATTTTCACTGGATATAGTGAAACATCTAAAGCTTACAGGCTTTACAATCCAATCACCAAGAAATTAATTCTCAGCAGAGATGTAAAATTTCTGGAAAATCAATTCTGGAATGATTCAGAAAATCAATAAATGGACAGTCAAAATCCATTGCTACCAAGTTATGAAAATGCAGAAATTTCAGGACAACAAGTACCTCAAACCATTCTTCCAAGATTGCAGGTACAAGGACAACCTGAACACTCACAGGATCACTCAACTTCCAGTAGAGAATCATTCTCTGAACCACAGAAACATAGAACTCGAAGTTTGAGAGAAATCCATCAGCAGTTGGATGACTTTGAACAACATAACCTTTTTGCTTTAATGTCATGTCAACCTACATCTTTTAAGGAAGCAACTAAGGAGCCACATTGGGTTCAAACCATGAACCAAGAAATTGACTCCATTGAGAAGAACAAGACATGGGATCTTGTTGATCTGCCAACTCACAAAAAGAGTATTGGTGTCAAATGGATTTATAAAACTAAACTCAATGAAAAATGGCAGATTGAAAAGCACAAGGCAAGACTTGTTGCCAAAGCTTCTCACAACAACCAGGTATTGATTATGGTGAAACTTTTGCTCCAGTAGAAAGATTAGACACTGTAAGGACTTTATTGGCTATAGCAGCACAACACAAATGGCAAGTATACCAAATGGATGTCAAGTCAACATTCCTAAATGGTTTTTTAGAAGAAGAAGTTTATGTCAATCAACCACCTGGATTTGAAGTCCAAGAGAACCCAACCAAAGTATATCGGTTGAGGAAAGCTTTGTATGGCTTACAACAAGCTCCAAGAGCTTGGTACAACAGAATTGACACTTATCTGATCAAAAGTGGTTTCAGCAGAAGCGAAAATGAGCCAACTCTTTACACCAAAACAAATCAGGACGGTAAAATTTTGATTGTATGTTTATATGTTGATGACATGCTCTACACAGAAAATCTAGAGTTAACAGATTTTAAACATGCCATGCAATATGAGTTTGAGATGACAGATCTTGGCATAATGAAATATTTTTTAGGGATTGAGGTTCATCAATCAGCCAAAGGCATTTTTGTCTGTCAGCAAAAGTATGCAGCAGACATTCTCAAAAGATTTAGCATGGAAGAATGCAATCCAGCGGAAACCCCCATACCATTAGGCACAAAGTTAAGAAAGAATGATGAAGGTCCTATAGTGGACTCTACTTTATACAAAAGTTTAGTAGGCAGTTTCTTGTATCTTACAACAACTAGGCCTGACATCATGTATGCAGCCAACCTTGTTTCCAGATTCATGGAATCACCCAAAGATTCGCACTGGAAAATGGCAAAACGAATTTTGAGATATGTAGCAGGAACACTACATTTTGGCCTATGGTACACTAAATCTGATAGTAATCAACTTTCTGGTTACACAGACAGTGATTTTGCAGGCAACCTAGATGACAGGAAGAGCACATCTGGACATGTTTTTCAACTCGGCACGAACCTAATCTCATGGGCATCAAAGAAGCAACCAATTGTTTCAATATCTTCTGCAGAGGCAGAGTATGTCGCTGCTACCTCAGCTTCTTGTCAAGCTGTGTGGCTGAGAAGATTATTGAGAGATATGTCACATACAGAAAAGGATCCAACTCCTATATTCTGTGACAATACTTCAGCGATTGCTTTATCTAAAAACCATGTGTTTCACAAAAAGAGCAAACACATTGACACTCGTTTTCATTTCATACGCGAGCTAGTCAATAATGGTGATATTGCACTACAATTCTGTGGTTCTCGAGATCAGCTTGCTGATATCTTTACAAAGCCACTAGGAAAGTCAGTTTTTGATTTTCAGCGACAACACTTAGGCATAATCAGTGCTGATGATTGTAACTGTTGAGTCTAAGAGGGAGTGTTAAATATATTGTACCCTCAACAGTCTGACTGTACACTGCCAGCTGTTCTGGACAGCTGTACTTTCTATTCTTGTTTTGTCTGAGCCTATTTAGCTCAACTATTTCCCTCATTGTAAGAGCTTCTTCTGAACTTCTAATATACTTTTCTGTTCTATTCTTTCTCTGGATTTCTAGCTTCACAATTTATCAGTGAGGATTCACCCTATAGCTTGCTCTACATGTGAATTTCTACTGCGAGTTTTCTCTGTGCGCGGAGTTACTCTGTAGGATTTATTATTTGAATAGAGTTGTTTATTCCTCGAAGGTTTTGTCACCATGGAAATGGTTTTCCAACCGGAGAAGAACAAATTTTTCCTCTTATGTAAGTACAATTGTATTATTATCATAACTCGATACAATGTCTTTGCTCTGTTTATATATTTTGTATATCTTAAGACTAAAATCAAATATTTGTTACAGGTCTGGTTAATTCTACTCGTACGTGGTTTCTCTAACGAAGGCAGTAAACCAAAGGTTATTGCCTCATTGGTAAGTATTAGTATTGGTTGCAAACGTTTAATTCCTCGAATTTATTCTATAAGAGATTAAACATGCACTAACAAACTTTATTAGTTTCTTTTATTTTGGGTTCAAACCAACTGGGCGTAACAATTATGTTCCAAAAATGAACTCGTGGGTGGTATTATCTCCTATCATGTATTCTTTTCTCACAAATTATTCTCCATAAGTCAAGTTGTGGACTTCAAGCTCGTGATGTATACATGAGTTATTAGTTTTCCAAATCTGAGATTCAGAATGGATTGTAAATTTAAAAAATAGTCTTTTAGGGATTATTGTTTATGCTTCGAAGCTCACTCTGAACAAAAATGTAATATTTAATTTGAGTCTGGATTGAACTTTGAGAGATCCGAAGTTGTTTTGTTTACAAAGGGCTACGGGATTCACTGTAGATAGATTTTCATGGTTTATTTTTTGTACGGTTATATGTAAGTCCTATTGAACACAACTTTATGGGTTTCATTTGTCTTTTTGGACTGTTAACACGAATTTTGTTTCTCCCTATTTATCGTTTCGCCTATATTTATCTAGTCTTGTAACATTGTTTTAAGAAATGCAATTGCATTCTTATTTTTACAGTAAATAAAACCCTCTGTAACTTGTATTTACTTTCCTTAGTAAAATATCTCTGACTGTAACTGCATTTAAAGTAGCATGTAGTCTTATTTTAATACATTTTTCGTATTGTTTCCTTTAATAATCTTTGCATCAATTCATATCTTATTTACATATGATAAATTACTCGTGTAAGAAATGTATGTGTCTCTATTTATGTTGACTTCTATGAATATAAAAATTACCACTATCTAAGTAAACATAGATGATATATCTCTCTTCTTTTCTTTTGACTACTATGAATTTAAAATGTAGTAGTTGTCTATATGCACAAAACCAATAATTTAACCTATTAAGGTCGGAAAGAAAAAACCCTATCTATTTACATATAAACATAAGCGATATATAAACCACACACTATATAAACCACACAACTAAATTCTTATTGTCTATATTTAACTCATAACTATGTTTTCTATTTCAACATTCCTACTAGAAGAATTGAAAATATAGAGAAATAGAGACCTGTATAAATCTGCAACTGAAGAGATGGAGGAAACAACAATTCTAAGGTCATTGTTCCTCCCAAACTTAATCCAAAACAACCAAATGTACTTTATCTAAATAACCCTAAGCCTAATCGTTGATCGCTGAACCACAAGGATGAAGACTATAATTCTTATTCCTACAAAAATTCCTTTTGAATTTCACACATTTCAAAGCTATGGTGTCTTTCCTAGTCATGTGAGCCTATGATCAATTCATGTGAAGTCTTTTTATTCAATTTCCTAGGAATTTTGATCATTAATGAGCCACTTGCTCAACTATAACTCTCGGTTGAGTTTTGACCAGATTTCCTAGGAAGATGTTCCTTTCACCACTTCAGTTCGACCCAAGTTATTTCCACTTGGTCCTTCATAAAATTCCACTTGTCATTCCTCCTTCTCGGTCAACAATCACTCTTTAACAACTACCTTCATATTGTTATTTCCTTATTTTTGTTAAATACAAATTTAAAATGCATTACAGTGGTTTCAACCGCCTTTGGTCAAGCTTAAAAAATTCAATAGTTCAAATGTATAAATAAAATAAAGTTTTAATGATTCAATATATGGGATATTACATTTGAGATAGATTCTTGGCACATGGTGTATGGTTGTTATATTAGAGGCATATCATTGATGTTGGTACATGTTGAGACACATCTTGGATGTTATGATATGTGAGACACATCGTTTGTTAATTGGATGAGATACATCATTAATGGTATGGTACAGGTGTTGGTGCATGATTGATGCATAGTTTGGTACAGGGTTTGGTGCAGGGTTGATGCACAACTTGATATAGGTGTTGGTGCATGGTTGATGCACTTTTTGTAAAAGTGTTGGTGCATGATTGATGGATGGTTTATACAGGTTGAAGTACATGGTTTGGTGATGGTTTTTGTATCCATGTGAGTGGATACATGGTTTGGTGATGGTTTTTGTATCCATGTGAGTGGATCATTTGGTTGATGTGACAGTGGTAATCACAAGTTGATGTGACAGGTTTACAGTGACAGTTGAAGTACATGGTTTGGTGATGGTTTTTGTATCCATGTGAGTGGATCATTTGGTTGATGTGACAGTGGTAATCACAAGTTGATGTGACAGGTTTACAGTGACAAACTGATGTAATAGGTTGACAATGATAGGTTGATGTGACATATTGACAGTGACAGGTTGATAATGGAAGTGATTGTGGTAGTGACAGTTTGGTCTACACTTATACTCCAGGATGGCAGGACGGCGAAAGGAAATAGGGCTGCAGCCTCCTTTGGGTTGGTGCCTGTAAATTAGGGGATCATAGCCTCCTTCTGGTTGGTGTCGAAGAAATTAGATATTTGGTGTTTCCTTCAGGTTGGTTCCTTTAAATTAGGGGGTTGGTGCCTCCTTCTAGTTGGTACTGGAGAATTGGGAAGTTGGTTCTTTCTTTGAATGTAATATTTGATATATATAAGAAATCATTGTGTCGTTTTCTCCCATTTGGGTTTACACATAAATTTTGGTGTACTGTGTATTTGTGGTTGCTTGTTATGCACTATTGATTCATACTATTGACAATATATTTAATGATAATGGTAAATTGTTGAATATTGCTAATAAAGTTGAAGTTTTTATATTATGGTAAAAAGTTCTCATACCCCTCTCAATATTGGTGAATATTCCAATGATTGGTATCAGAGCCGATTCCTTCAAGAAAACAATCTAACCATTGGAAGTTAGATCATGGAGAGAAACAATGAATATAAGAATGGAATACCACAACTTAATGTTTAGAATGGTGAAACCTATGAGATGTGGAGTATCAGGATGAATTTATTTTTACAGGTACAAGGGTACAATGTTTGGAAATCAGTTTTTATAGGATACATCACCACAAAAAAACCTCTAAATACTACAAAAAAGAAATAAATAAGAAGAGACAATAAATTAGCAATGGATTTCATGTTGGAAGGATTATTTGATTTGATAAAAGACAAAGTGGGAAAATGTTCATCAACCAAAGTGATTTGGGATAAGATACATAATCTATACTTTCAGGAGTCTCATCCTACCACAAGAATAGAGCATACTCATGAGAACAAAGAATATGTTCAATTAGAATGAGAAGAAATATGCTCATCATGTCAGAAATATTCAAAAGAAGAAGATTGTTAAGAAGGAATATGAGATATTGAAGTAGAACTAATCAATGATTTAGATTAACTAAAAAAGAAAGAGAAGAAAACAAAGTCACTCGAGAAAGAATTGATCAAGCTAAAGGAAGGTGTTCAAATTTCTAAAGAAGTCCAAGTCGAAGAAGCCAAAAGGATTGAAGAAACATACAAAAATTAGTTGGAAGAAAAAAAGTGTCTAGAAGCTAAATTTTCATCACTAAGAAAGGAAGCAGAGAAGAAAGAAGAACTTAAGGAAAACAATTTTGAAGAAGAATTTAGTCAACGAGAAAGAAGACTTGAAGAAGAAATCATCGCATTTAAAATTCAACTTGAGGAAGAAAATAGAATAGAAGAAGTAATGAATATCCAAATGACAAAGAAGGAAGAATATTGTGAGAATATTGAAGAAGAAGTTGTCTTAATAAGGGTTGAAGTTGACAAACTTAACAAGAAATTGACGAAATATTTAGTACTAGAAAAAACATATTTTGGATACATTGGTGAAGCCTTATGGAAGGAAAATGAAAATCATAGAAAGAAAATTTAATTAAATAGAAGTTTCACACATATTATAAACAAAGTTGAAGAGAAGCACTCCAGGTTGCAGAAAATAAGAATGAAGAAAAGGGTAAGAGTTATGGAAAAGTACTCAAATGAAGGAATGATGGTCATCAAGAATCAAAGAAGACTGAGTATAATAGAGATACATCTTGAAAAAAAACTTCCACATTCAAACAAAAAATAATCTTCAATCATGATGAAGGGATCAACATAAGAGAATATCGTGATCAACCGAGGCATGAACTCATAAGGACTGCACCACAAACAAGATCATTCACTCCTAGGTATGAAAGTTTCTTTTATGGTAATCGTTTTATTTGTACTAACTTTGGAAATAAGGCTGTATATTGCAGAGAATATGGAAGAAATGTTTAGACAAGAAATACCTATGTGGCTCCCCACAATATTGAATGTTACAAATGCCACAATTATGGTCACATAGCTTGGAATTGTAGATGCATGATAGAGCCCTCCATGAAAGAAAACATCGATGTCATATACACAAATGTTTGGAGAATAAAAGAAATACAAGAAGAGAAGTTGAATAAAGAATAGGTCCCAAATATCACAGGATTTGCAGTAGTGTGAGAAAGAGAAGAAGAACAAAAGGAAACCCAAGAGGTTTTACTATCAGGAATTGTAGTGCATGATCATAGTCAATCCATTGAAAAATGGAAATAAGTCATATTTTAGAAAGATGATTAGTATATAGACGAAGAGGAAGATCACTCCTCATCAAAGTATGTATTTTTCTGAGCCATCTGGCTTAGAGACTCCCAATAAATATGAATATCGAACAGGGGGTGTCTACGCAACATCTCTACAAAACATAGAACTATGTTTCGATCAATTTGAAGTGTTTGTAGAGAAATATTCAAAGAAGTCAAATGGTAGAAGTGAAAAATGATAGATTGATTGATTGATAAGCACTATTCCCATCCATATATCATAGGAATGTCATTGACACACTTTCCAGGAAGGATATATTCATTATAAGTTTGAGGATGTATTGCATATTAGTGGACATATTTGATTCAATCTAAGAAACATGAATATGTGATGATTAGTTGCAACATAGAATCCTTCATAATAGTACAATGAAAGATGGGTCAACAGTATGGATAGTTGAGTAACAGAGTTATGGATAGTTTGTGACATATGGACAGAGATGGATTAGTGAGATTCTGATAAGGTACATAAGACATGGGTCAAAGAATATGCATAACAATGGATTGAAAATTGGAATCATCAGTGGAAGTTTATCGTCAAAAGGAAATCATTGAACAATACGGTCAAGTGAACATGAAAAGTAAATGAAGAAATAAAGTAATAAATGTTTTTTATATATGTCAGTGAATTACAAGATGAAGCACTGATGGAAAATAAGAATCACTTGAAGATAGGAAAGGACACATATACATGTATCCCTACATTAATAGACATGACATCTTGTAGAGAAGATAAGGGAAGAGAAATCATCAGAGAAAGAGATCCAAAAGGAATATCAATAGCATGAAAACAAAGGGAGACATATATTCAGGGGGAGTTACCCTTTTATCAAAAGGGGAGGAAGAGGGAGCTCAAAAGAGAAAGAACATAAGCATGAAGACAGGAGGAGAAACCCCAAAGAGAGATACCCTTTTCCATTGATGTGAAAGGGGGAGAGAAAGTCATGAGGAGAGAAACATTGATCAAGAGCGATGGTCACAGTGGGTGTTGGAAGATTGGTTGTTGTCATTGATGTCAACCCTAGTCATGGGTTTTGGACCACAAGATTGATGAAGGTCTTTGGACATGAAGGACAATGCACATGCATATACAACACCCATGGATGGATAGTATACATTATTTTGTGTCTGGTGGTATGTGGCACGTCACGTGAATCCTCATGGTTGAGGAGAAATGAACTTTTGAAGATGACAAAGTGAATTGAATAAGGAAGTACATGTATGCCCTGACGATAATTAAAGAACAAAATTACAAAATAAGAAAGTGTTAGGTCGGCCCTAATGTTAAAAGGAAGTGACATAAATGGTATAAATAAATATCATTATACATTCATTTGATACACACGTCTAATTTCAGAGGAAATCAGAAGTAAAGAAGGTCGGATTTCAAGGGAGGATGAAGTCTTTTGCTAATGTGTTGTAAGGTATGTTATTTTCAGGTCATCTTACCATTTTCACTATAAATTTTTTTCTAGAACGATTTAGATGGTGAAATTGATATGGTATTGAGAATACATATCAAGTTACCCGTGGTAAAAGTTTCATCTCTTTATTCACTATAATTATAGAGATACACTCTGCAGAAGATAGTGTTTTTGACTAGTCTTGAAGCTAGTCAATAAAAAGGTGTTCCAGGTAAAACAATCGTAACTTATTCATAGAGAATCCAAATGAAGTGGGAAAATTTTCATTGGAAATAGTACCGAATTTATTTTATTTTGTGAGAGTTTTATAATCGGATGTTAAATATTGAGCACGGGGCATTCTGTACAAGCTCGGTTTCCCAAATAAACCATAATTGAACAAAGTCTACCATTCTCTCTATAAATTCTTTTTGGGGAGGATTCAAGGAGTGAAACTTGGAGAAAGTTCAGAGAATACATTGAGGAATATTATCTACAATATCATAGTATTCCAAGAATTGAAGAATTGAAGAAATTGAAGAAGTCTCAGGAAGCATTATCAGGTTCTATGTGATGGTTGGTTGATGGTGATGATTTAATGTAAAGTTTTATTATATCTCATATATTCTTGGGTGGAAGGAAGGGGAAATGATGGAGAGTTAAATCCTCTCTTGATATTGAAGGACTATATATTCCTCTTGGAGGTTTATCCCTCCCTTTACATTTGGAAGCTGTAGCTACCTTTAGAAGCCATTACTTCCCTTTAACAATAACTATTGATTGTTTCTCATATATTGTGCATGGTGTATTGTGGTGTATTTGCGTAAATCTTATACTATTTTTTCATTTCTCATTGTATATAG
Source organism: Picea engelmannii (assembly GCA_009831015.1). Classification (NCBI taxonomy): domain Eukaryota; kingdom Viridiplantae; phylum Streptophyta; class Pinopsida; order Pinales; family Pinaceae; genus Picea; species Picea engelmannii. The sequence continues at coordinate 233,200 of ML780628.1, forward strand.
TTGAATGGTTTAAGTATAAGTTGAAAAAGGTTTTAAATTGTACTTGATATTGATTCACCCCCCTCTCAGTGTCAACAATTGGTATCAGAGCAGGTTGCCTTCATAACAATTTAACCACTAGAAGGAAAATCCTAAGTAGAGATGGATGACCATGAGCACATTTCAAGTGGGATTACAAAATTTGATGGAAGAAATTATGCATAATGGAGTGATAGGGTGAAAATTTACCTAATGGATTTGGCAGTAGACATTTGGTACTCAGTTGCAAATGGCAATGTAATCCCAGATAATGCTCCAACTGATCCAAATGAGAAGAAGCTTATGAGTTGTACTTCAAAAGCCAGACATGTTATTCTAGCAACATTGGCACTAACCATTTCTATCAAAGTGATGGGATGCAACACTGCTAAAGAGGTATGGGACAAACTCAAGATTATCTACGAAGGTGATCCAAAAGTTAAGCAGGTCAAGCTTCAATGACATAGAGAAGAATTTGAAAATTTGAAGATGAATGAAAAGGAAGATATTGAAACCTATCTTCTTAGAGTTGATGAATTTGTTAATGATCTCATAGGATTAGGTTAAGAGCTCGATGAATCGTTGGTTGTACAAAAAGTTTTGAGATCACTTCTCTTGAAGTATGATTCTAAGGTCTCCTCCATTGAAGAAACTAGGGACTTGACCAAAATGACAATGGATGAATTACATGGGTCTCTTATAGCATATGAAATGAGAATAGGTACAGAAAGTGACTAGACAAACAATGAAGTAGCCTTTAAATCCATAAAGAATACAAAATACAAAGATTATCGACCTTTATGAAGAAATAACAAATTTTGTAAGAAGGTTTTAGAAGGGAAGTGGAAGATAAAAATGTAAGTCTCCTCTCAAATGCTTTAACTATGGTAGAATATGACATATTGTTGAAAACTGCTACTATAAAAAGAGAAGTCTAAACAATAAAAAGAGCTTCTACTCCAAGGATGATGACATCTCCTCAGATGAGAGTGATGAAGAAGATAATTATGGAGGAGAAGTCCTCTTCATAACCCAAGAAACCCATAATGATGATCACAAGAATTCTAAATAAGAAGAAATCATTTGTGAAGAAAATTTAGATGAAGAAACCAACCTTTATTCCTTTTGGGGATACAAAGACAATGCAAAGAGTGAACAAGAAGATGAGAATCTTGAAAAATTGAAGCATGTTGAAAATGAAAATAGAAAGCTTAGAAACACAATCATAATACTAAAAGGTGAATTGAGTAGTTGTGAAGAAGCGAATTACAAGCTTGAAAAGACCATTAATAGATTGAAGGAACAATTAGAAGATTATGAGAAATTGAAAGAAGAATTGGATCACACAAAAGGGGAGCTACTATTGACAACAAAAAAGTTGAAGAAGTTTGAAAAGAGCACTGAAAAATTAGATGAGATCCTTATCAATCAAATATCTCCAAATGACAAGACAAGACTAGGATACAATGGCAGTTTGAAGACAACAAAACAAGAGAAGGAAGATGAAAATGATGAAACCAACACTCCAGAACAAGTTGAACAATAAGATAAAAGACTAGAATTCAAAAGGAATGAGACATCAAGAAGATCCTCTCCCTTCAGGTATGAAAGAAATCATTATGAAAGAAACTACAGAAGAATAGATCGTGAACCCAGATGGACCACACCAAAAAGAAGATCACTTACTCCCAGGTATCCAAATTTCTTTCTTGGACATTGTTATACTTGTGGAAATTTTGGACACAAGGCAATCAATTGTAGAATCAATGAAAGGAATAACTATAAAAGCTACATGAATGGTGAAAATAGTAGATATGGAAATGTTCGTAGACCTATCAGCAGAAATTATAATCCATTTGACCCATTAATGGATCAAAATATTGTATCTTACAGGTGCAATAATCTTGGTCATAAATCACGAGATTGCAGAGAGATAAAGGAAGATAATCATATGTCAAATGTCTGTATACCAACTACAACATGGAAAAGGAAAGAAATTCCACAAAATGAAAACTTTCAAATAATATTGGTCGCTAAAGAATGCAAAGAAGAATATGAATGGTTCATAGACAGTGGATGCTCATCTCATATGACAAAAGATCAAATCCAATTTGTCATCTTGAAGAAAAAGGGTGGAAATGTTACATTTGGAGATGAATCATATACTAAAATACTTGGAAAAGGAATTGTAAATATTGGAAGTGAAAATGTAAAAGTAAGAAAAGTCCTATTGGTTGAATATCTGAAGCATAATCTCCTCAGTGTCAGCAAAATATGTGATCAAGGATACACTCGTACGTTTGACTCCCGAAAATATAAAATCAAAGAAAATAACTCAGGAAGATTGGTTGCAACTACAACAAGAAGACTGAACAACATATACATCCTAGACATGAAGAAGAGAGAGAAGATAGAAGCCACATAAAAGGATTCCAAGGAAGAAAAATTCCGAAAGACCAAAAATAAGGATGAAATATTATTGAGTGCCACATGTTCAGGGGAGTAGCCCCAAAGAAGAGAGTTACCTTTTTCCTTTAAACTCAGGGGGAGAATCCCTACCTTTTGCCATTGATGTCAAAGGGGGATAGAAATTGGTAAAATGATGATAGGGGGAGCATGAGTGTTCCCATCAATGACAAAGGGGGAGATTTTTGGAAGATTGGTTGTTGTCATTGATGTCAACCCTAGTCATGGGTTTTGGACCGCAAGATTGATGAAGGTATTTGGACATGAAGGGAAATGCACATACATATACAACACCCATGGATGGATAATGTACATTATGTTGTTTCTGGTGGTATGTGGCACGCCACGTGGATCCTCATGGTTGAGGAGAAATGAATTTTTGAAGATGAAAAAGTTAATTGAAGAAGCAAGTACATGCAGGCCCTGAAGATAATTAAAGAACAAAATTACAAAATAAAAAAGTGTTAGGTTGTCCCTAATGTTAAAAGGAAGTGACATAAATGGTATAAATAAATATCATTATACATTCATTTGATACACAAGTCAAATTCCATAGGAAATCATAATTAAAGAAGGCCAGATTTCAAGGGAGGATGAAGTCTTTTGGTGATGTGTTCTAAGGTATGTTATTTTCAAGTCATCTTACCATTTTCACTATACATGTTTTTCTATAACAATTCAGATGGTGAAATTTCTATGGTATTGAGAAGACATATCAAGGTACTTGTGGTAAAAGTTTAATCTCTTGATTTTCTACATTTATGGAGATACACTCTGTGGAAGATAGGGTTTTTGACCAATCCTGAAGCTAGTCAATAAAAAGTTGTTCCGGGTAAAACAATCATAACTTATTCATAGAGAATCCAAATAAAGTGGGACAAATTTCATTGGAAATATTACAGACTGTAGTTTCTTGTGTGCCAGTTTCAGAATCGGATGTTAAATATTGAGCGTGGGGCATTCTGTACAAGTTTGGTCTCCTGAATAAACCAGAATTGAACAAAGTCTACCATTCTCTCTATAACTTATTTTTGGGGAGGATTCAAGAAGGGAAACTTGGAGAAGTTTCACATAATACATTGAGTAATATTAACTACAGGATCAGAGTATTCCAAGAATTGAAGAATTGCAAAAATTGAAGAAGTCTCAAGAAGCATTATCAGGTTCTATGTGATGGTTGGTTGATGGCGATTATTTAATGTAAAGTTTTATTATCTCTCATATATTCTTGGGTGGAAGGAAGGGGAAATGATGGAGAGTTAAATCCTCTCTTGATATTGGAGGACTGTATATTCCTCTTGGAGGTTTAACCCTCCCTTTACATTTGGAAGCTATAGCTACCTTTGGAATTCATTACTTCCCTTGAACAATAACTATTGATTATTTCTCATATATTGTGCATGGTGTATTGTGGTGTATTAGTGTAACTCTAATACTATTGTTCATTTCTCATTGGATATAGTTGAATGGTCTCAGTATAAGTTGAAAAATGTTTTAAATTGGACTTGATACTGATTCACCCCCCTCTCAGTATCAACAGTGGGAGCATGAGTGTTGGAGTATAAATTTTTCCATCAATGTTTGGAGCATGATAATTTCCATCAATGCCATAGGGGGAGATTGTTGGACAATTGGTTGTCATTTATGTCGACCCTTGGAGAAGTACATAATCCTTGGAGAAGTGTTCTATATTTATGGTGAGTTAGTCTTCATTGATGTCAACAAAAGTGGTTTATGTCAATAGATGTGATGGTTGCATATGTAACATCACGCTCTTGTGTGCACTGAGAAAACTTATTCTTTGAGGACACTTGAGTGCAAGTGATTCGGGTTATTATACTATTGGTTGTTTTGATTATGATTATGATATATTGTGGATATGATAAAATGTTATTTCATTGTATTTACATAGACATGTGCTATTAACTAGGTTCTACTGATTGTGCAGGACTTTAGACATTAAGGATGTAGAGGCATCGATGAAACCCCTTGGACTCTGGATCAAGTCAGGAAATGGACTGTTGGGGTTTGAATGTTGTTGATGTGACATATGTATATATGATTAGATGTTATGATGGTTTATTATTATTGCTGACATGATTCGTTGATGGATGCACGCTGACGATAGCTTGCCAACCAGACTCACATTTGGAGTAGAGGGGTCACGCATGAAAACCAAAGACATTGAGGGAGAGGTGTGGAAGAAGCCCTACCACAACCTACTGGCACTCTCGCCGTGGATTGAACAGTAGGTTAACGATTACCTAGTTCGAGAAGACCCATGATATCATGAAGGAATACCGTGACAGTCACTCATGATGATTCTAAGGGGCACGTAATAAGGCAGGGGCCTTATTCCTTAGAGGCCCTTAGTCTCCCACAATATTACCTGGCGGAGTATTGATTCCGGGGGTTTGATGTCTACCAAATTCATTCAAGTGGCGAGTGGCACCCTTGGAGCACATAGTGCATCTTGAAGGGCACATCGCACAAAGAAAACAGAAAGAGGTGAGTGGAACCCTTGGAGCACATAGTGCGTCTTGAAGGGCACGTCGTGCAAATAAAATTGAAAGAGGTGAGTGACACCCTTGGAGCATGTAGTGCGTCTTGAAGGGCACGTCGCGCAAAGAAAATGGAAGGAGGCGAGTGGCACCCTTGGAGCAAGTAGTGCATTGTGAAGGGGACATCACAATTTTAACTATGATAAGTTAATAAACCTAGTGCCTAGAAAATTATGCCTCCTTAGGACTTGGTCGGCCTTAAAATGAATGAAGTGATAAGTAAAGTTTAATAAGAATTTTTCCCTTAAAAATTGTCATCCATCCTAGGGAAATTAAAACCTAGGTCTAAGTAGAACATGTGGATAAATAAAAACTAATTAAACATGTAACAAGAAGGGGGGGTAAGAAATTCAAACTTAATTATTAAAGTAAAAAAATTATAATGGAGGATGAAATTTATTAAAAGGGTAAATGGTTGTTTTTATGTACACTTGCTAAATTGATTTTTTTTAGTTAAAAAGGAAAAAGGGGGAAACTTAAAAGAAAAAGGAAACTTAAAGAAAAAGGGAAACCCAAAGAAAATGGGAAACTTAAAGAAAAAGTTGAATGTTTAACTTAGTAAGGAATCTTGCCTTTAGAAATTTCTATTTATGAACTCAACTCGGAATTAAGTAAGGTGTAAGTCATTTAAGAATTGTAAGGAAGTTTTGTGATGCAGGAGCATCTCAAGCGAGCCAGCGCGGAGACAAAAGACAGCTAGAAAAGCACCCAACACAAATTTTGAAAATGTCTTAAAATATTAATGAAGCCATCAAGTGGAGGCACACTTGTAAAATGTAAATGGAACTTGAGTGATCCTCTCTTGTCCTTAGTAGGTAGAAGGCATTTATGATATTTAATGCAAGTAGATAGAATTTAATTCTAGATTAGAGAGTTTTAGAGCGAAAGAGGGAAACACGATATAGACACCCTCATTGTGTATTGTAAGATAGAGAGGATGCAAATTGAGAGCATAGAGCATAGAAGAGAAGAAGCAGAGAGCTGTGTAGAAGAACTCCATGTACAAAAGTTCTGGATTAATACAAGAAGGCTTTGATTTAGACTCATGGTGTTCATATATTCTCTGTGTATGCAGTTTTGAATGTTATGCTCATGAATGTTTTACTCTTTCTGTCATGCAATTGTTTTTATGCTATGTATGAATGATTTCTTGTCGAATGTCTGAAATCTGAGAGAGAGAGAGAGAGAGTAAGGGAAATGAGTTTCAATTGTTTCTCTATCTGAGAAAGAGTTCCTGCAAGGAGTGCAGTCGAACTATCTGCAAGGAGTGAATTGACAAAGGGTTCAGAGGTTTGTCTCTGAAATTTTATATAAGATATCTTTTGTTCTCATTTCCTCAGAAGTGCAGTTAAGCACAGGAGCAGTGCAAGTTGTTTGTAGGCTGAATAGAGCTTCAAGTTTCGTAACCTGAATGACTTGTTGAGAGACTGCTGCTGTAGGTGTGCGCAGAGTCGAAGGGAGTTCAACACTTGAAGGTGTTTGAAGGTCTGCCGCAAGGAGTGTGAGCAGGAGTTTTCTGAAAGACTCGAAGTCGTGGGAAAGATCAGAAGGATTTGAACCTTCGAAGGGGTCAAAGGAAGGCAAGAGTCCAAGTACCTTGAAAATTTGAAGGAAGGCGTAGTGACGTCGGACCGCAGGAGGACAAGTTCTGCAGAGAGAGATACTTTGTTTAGTTTGTACAGAAGTTCTCAAGGGAAGAATGGATGCTCGAAATTCTCTATGGAGAATTCATGAAGTCTTGTGAGCTGTCAGATCCCATGGAGGAGCAGGGGAGTTACGACGAGTATTCCCAAAGGTTTCAAGCTCAGGAGAGGCAGCAGAGTCGTAGATTCAACTCAACAGGAGCCGTCAGATTTTACTGAGGAATCCTATTTCGAGTTTTCGCGAGTGGAAGTCCTGTATTATTTGCAACAGGACTCGCGAAATCAAGAAACACAAAGTTATGAAGGGCCGAGAGGGTTGTGTGGGCCACATAATCAGCAGGGTGGACAGGTGGCACACTATCAACATGGAAGTCAAATTCTGTTGACCATTTCGGGGTTTCGTGGGGTGAAGTCCCGAAACCTTTTCATTAGGATTCACGAAATCGTGAACTATCTCGACAGAGTGAAGGGCCATTGAAAGGTTAACCTTGCGAGGCCTCGGAGTTTCAAAAAATTAGGTTTCAGGGATTTGAGAGACAGGGCGCTTGAACAGGGCCAAGTCTGATCTCCCAAAGTATAAAGGGGGAAATTTCTCGAAGTTAGTTGTGGGTGCAGATTTCCTGGAAGGGAAATAGAGGAGCCATTTCCGAGAGCTCTTCGGGCTAGCGAAAGAGGAAAGATCCTGAGAATTTGGACCTTCCGACCTGCGGGTTGTGGAGGGATGCATCATCAGTTTGGTATCAGAGTACATAAAGGTTTCTTTTGTTTCTGTAGCAGGGAAAAAGGAGAATTCACCATGCCACCGAGGAGAAGGGACAAGAAAACATTCGATCCACCAGAGGACAGGGAAATGCTGAGAAGAAGGGGTAGGCATATGCCTGATCCAGCCATGGAGAGAGAGATGCGTGACTTACACGCCAGACTTGAGGACATGGAGACAACACAGAGGTGCATAGTCGGTGTTGGGGATCTTAGTGATTCCGAAAGTGAAATTGAGGCCAAACATGAAGGGGAAGAAGTTGCAGCCAAAGATGCAACAAACGAACGCTTGATTAGGGATATTGCAAGAATGGGTGCAAGAGCGAAAATGGACATTCCATTTTATGAGGGAAATATGGATGCAGAGGAGCTTCTAGACTGGATTAGAGCTCTGGACACATATTTTGACTATGAAGATGTCGAAGAGGACAAGAAATTCAAACATGTTGTCACGAGATTAAAGGGACATGCAACATTGTGGTGGGATGAACTACAAGCTGACAGACGCTGCAAAGGGAAGTAGAAGATCAAGATTTGGGACAGAATGATCGTGAAGATGAAGGCGAAATTCATCCCCAAAGATTATCAGATTACTCTATTTCGAAGAATGCAAAACTTGAGACAGAAGCTGATGACAGTGAAAGAATACACTGGAGAATTCTACAGGTTGAACATCAGGGCAGGTCATCGAGAAAGCAATGATGAAAAGGTTGTCAGATACATGAATGGTCTGATATATGACATTCAGGATGAGATGAGCATGATAACCATCCGAATGGTCGAAGATGCTTATCAAATGGCTCTAAAAGCAAAAGAGAAGTTGAGCCGAAAGCAGGGCCAAAGAAGCCGAGGCAGAAGTCAGCCCAAAGGCAAATCAGTTATCCAAGATAAAAATCAGAAACCCAAGGAGGACTGGAAGAAACATCAGGCTCGAATTGAGAGAGGTGGAACCTCACAGCGAGGGAAATATGCTGAACAAAGAGGGCAACATACCGAACAGAGAGGAGAGTATGTTGATAATAACATGTTTCCTCGTACTAGAGGTAGGGGAAGAGGAAGAGGTGGAGTAATAACATGCTTCACATGTGGAAAGAATGGGAACAAGTCTTACGAGTGTCCAGACAAAAAGAAATAAGGTGGAGAGACTCACATTGCCGAAGCACAGAGGAAGAATATCGAGGCAGGAGATGCTGAAGGCGTAAGATCGCTAATGATGCGAAAAGATCTTTTGACACCAAAGAAAGAGGTGGAGAGTTCAGTCCAAAGAAACAGACTTTTCTGGACTGCTTGCAAGACCAAAGACAGTGTATGCAAGGTCATTGTGGACAATGGTAGCACATATAATCTCGTTTCTACAGAGATGGTAGAAAAACTGGAGCTGGAGATGATTGATCATCCAAGCCCATACAGAGTTTCATGGCTACAAAAAGGACATCAGGTAATTGTCACTAAACAATGTTTAGTTGAATTTAATATAGGAGGATATAACGATAAGATACTTTGTGATGTTATTCCTATGGATGTTTGTCATCTATTGCTGGGTAGACCGTGGAAATATGACAGGAATGTGATTCATGATGGGAGAATGAACACATACACCCTAGAGAAGAATGGGAGAACTCACATGTTGCTTCCAATCAAGGATAAGGAGGTGAAACCTGAAGTAAGTAACATTGTACTTCTCATGGGTGGGAAGGAACTTCTTACATAGGTTAAGAAGAAGGAGGAACCACAGTTCATTGTGGTCAGGAAACTGAAGATTGTTTTGACCAACACAAGATTGGATGATTTACCAGAAGAGGTTCAGGAACTGCTGGAAGAGTTCGTTGACATAGTAGTGGACGAACTACCTCATTCGTTGCCACCAATTAGAAGTGTGAGTCATCATATTGATCTCATACCAGGAGCTAGTTTTCCAAACAAAGTCGCGTACATATTGACACCGCAAGAGAATGAAGAGGTCAAAAGACAAGTCCAAGATCTGTTGGACAAAGGTTTGGTCAGAGAAAGCTTGAGTCTGTGTGTTGTTCCGACAGTACTCAGCTCGAAGAAAGATGGAGGCTGGAGGATGTGTATTGACTCGAGGGCGATCAACAAGTAACCATCAGGTACAGATTTCCATTGCCAAGGATGGATGATCTGATGGATTTCTTGAGTGGAGCAATTTTTTTTTCAAAGATTGATTTGAAAAGCGGTTATCATCAAATCCGCATGAGAGAAGGTGATGAATGGAAGACAGCCTTCAAAACCAATGAAGGGTTGTAGGAATGGCTTGTTATTCCATTTGGATTAAAAAATGCATCAAGTACCTTCATGATGTTGATGAACGAAGTCCTAAGGGAGTTCATTGGAAAATTTGTTATCGTATATCTGGATGACATATTGATTTTTAGTAAAATAGTGGCAGAGCATCTGAAACATTTGGCTACAGTGATGAGGAAGTTATAGTAGGAGAAGCTGTTGATAAACATGAAGAAATCCTCATTCATGAAGACAGAGCTCATTTATTTGGGTTTTTTTATTTCTGTAGATAAGTTGAGGATGGATCCAAATAAGGTGGGGGTGATTAAGAATTGGCCATCACCGAAGAGTATATTTGAGGTGAGAAGTTTTCACGGATTGGCTAGTTTCTACCGAAAATTCATTAGGAATTTCAGTGGAATTAGTGCACCGATGATGGACACAGTGAAGAAGAGACATAAATATTTTCACTCGATAGAAGAGGCTGAGAAAATATTTGATTTTTTGAAGAAGAAAATTACGGAACAACCAATTTTGGTGTTGCCGGATTTCCAAAAGACATTTCAAGTGAAATGTGATGCAAGTGGATTTGCAATAGGGGCAGTCTTAAGTTAAGAAGACAAGTCGATAGCATACTTCAGTGAGAAGCTAAATGAAGCCAAGGTGAAATACTCCACGTATGATAAGGAGTTCTATGTTATTATACAGACATTGAAGAAAAGGAGACATTACTTGATCCCGAAAGAGTTTGTCTTATACAGTGACAATCATGCACTGCAATTTGTGATTCAACAGGAAAAGTTGAATTAGAGACATGTTAAATGGGTTGAATATATGCAAAACTTTACTTTTGTGATTAAACATATTTTTTGTACTACTAACAAAGTTGTTGATGCTTTGAGTAGGAAGTGTTTGCTATTGCAGGAGTTCAAAGTCAAAACATTGGGTTTTGATGATCTCAGGGACATGTACAGGGATGATCCAGATTTTAAAGGGGCGTACGAAGCAGTTGAGAATCAAATTCTCAGAGATAGAAGCCAATGGGAAGAATACATGATCTAGGAAGGATTACTGTTTAAAGGTAATCAACTTTGTATTCCGAAATGCTCCATGAGGGAGAATTTGCTGAAAGAGAAACACAGTGGAGGATTGGCCAGGCACTTTGGTCATGACAAGACATTCGCAAAGTTGAATCCGTCATATTTTTGGCCGGGAATGCGAGAATACATCAAGAGGTTCATGGACAGATGTAGAATTTGCCAGCATTTGAAGGGAAAGAGACATAATGAAGGGTTTTATCAACCATTGCCCATACTTGAGAGGCCGTGGGATGCAGTCAGCATGGATTTCATATTGGGGTTGCCAAGAACACAAAGAGGTTTTGAATCAATATTTGTGGCGGTGGATAGATTTTCCAAGATGGAACACTTCATTCCATGTCAGAAAACCAGTGACACAACTCACATTGTGAATCTATTTTTCAAAGAAGTCATTCGACTTCACGGCTTACCAAGGAGCATAGTTTCGAATCGAGACACTAAGTTCGTAGGAAACTTTTGGAGGACCTTATGGAAGAAGCTAGGAACTAACTTGTCGTTTAGTTCAGCTTATCATCCTCAGATAGATGGACAGACATAAGTGGTGAACATAAGTCTGGGAGACTTGCTGAGAAGTCTGGTGACAGAACACCACAACCAGTGGGACAACATATTACCATAGGCAGAATTTGCTTACAATGACTCAGTTAACAGAAGCACGGGGCAGAGTCCATTTCAGATTGTTTATGGCATGCAGCCGAGAGGAATTTCTGAGTTAAGGGATTCATAACAAATTTCAATTAGGAGCGCTAGTGCAGAAGATTTCGCAGAGGCGATGAAGGAACTTCACAGCCAGGTGAAGGGGAGATTGCATAATTTGAGCCAGGAATATAAGCGCAGAGTAGATCAACACATGAGATAACTTCAATTTGAGGTTGGTGATTTGATTTTGGCACATTTGAGAAAGGAAAGGTTCCCGAGAGGAACATATAACAAACTGAAAATAAAGAAAATCAGACCATGTAAGGTCTTGAAGAAATTTGGGGCGAATGCTTACGAGATTGACTTACCCGATGGGATCAGAATTTCTTCGATATTCAATATCTTAGATTTGTACCCATATAAAGCTGAGGAAACAGGGACAGGAAATGAACAACCAGAGGTTCGGTGGAAAAAACAGATGCCAGTTGCAAAAAAGCTGCAGATGGAGTGCATATTGGACAAAAGGGTCGGCAAGAAGACCAGACGAAAGAAATACTTTGAATATTTGGTCAAGTGGAAGGGCCATCCAGTTGAAGGTGATAGCTGGGAGAACGAAGCATAAATCTAGAGGCATGGACACATCGTACGCGAGCTCATGGACAGGAGCCCATGAAAATTTTCAAGCAAGGGAGTATGATGCAGGAGCATCTCAAGCGAGCTAGCGCGGAGACAAAAGACAGTTGGAAAAGCACCCAACACAAATTTTGAAAATGTCTTAAATTATTAATGAAGCCATCAAGTGGAGGAACACTTGTAAAATGTAAACGGACCTTGAGCGATCCGCTCTCATCCTTAGTAGGTAGAAGGAATTTATGATAGTTAATGCAAGTAGATAGAATTTAATTCTAGATTAGACAGTTTTAGAGCGAAAGAGGGAAACGGGATATATAAATCCTCATTGTGTATTGTAAGATAGAGAGGATGCAAATTGAGAGCATAGAGCATAGAAGAGAAGAAACAGAGAGCTGTGTAGAAGAACTCCATGTAAATAAGTTCTAGATTAATACAAGAAAGCTTTGATTTAGACTCATGGTGTTCATATATTCTTTGTGTATGTAGTTTTGAATGTTATGCTCATGAATGTTTTACTCTTTTTGTCATGCAATTGTTTTTATGCTATGTATGAATGATTTCTTATCAAATATCTGAAATTTGAGAGAGAGAGAGAGAGAGAGTAAGGGAAATGAGTTTCAATTGTTTCTCTATCTGAGCAAGAGTTCCTACAAGGAGTGCAGTTGAACTGTCCGCAAGGAGTGCATTGACAAAGGGTTCAGAGGTTTGTTTCTTAAAGTTCAGATAAGATAGCTTTTGTTCTCATTTCCTCAGAAGTGCAGTTAAGCACAGGAGTCGTGCAAGGTTTGTGTAGGCTGAATAGAGCTTCAGGTTTCGTAACCTGAATGACTTGTTGAGAGACTGTTGCTGCAGGTGTGCGCAGAGTCGAAGGGAGTTCAACACTTGAAGGTGTTTGAAGGTCTGCTGCAAGGAGTGCGAGCAAGAGTTTTCTGAAAGACTCAAATTCGTGGGAAAACTCAGAAGGATTTGAACCTTCGAAGGGGTCGAAGGAAGGCAAGAGGCCAAGTACCTTGAAAATTTGAAGGAATGCGTAGCGAAGTCGGACCACAGGAGGACAAGTTCCACAAAGAGAGATACTTTGTTTAGTTCGTGCAAAAGTTCTCAAGGGAAAAACGGAAGGTCGAAATTCTCTGTGGAGAATTCACGAAGTCCCATGAGCCGTCAGATCCCATGGAGGAGCAGGGGAGTTACGGCGAGTATTCCCAAAGGTTTCAAGCTCAGGAGAGGCAGAGTCGTAGATTCAACTCAACAGGAGCCGTCAGATTTTACCGAGGACTCCTATTTCGGGTTTTCGCGAGTGGAAGTCCCGTAATCTTTGCAACAGGACTCGCGAAATCACAAAATGCGATGTCCCGAAGGGATGAGAGGGTTGTGTGGACCATAGAATCAGCAGGGTGGATAGGTGGCGCACTACTGACATGGAAGTCAAATTCCATTGACCATTTCGGGGTTTCGTGGGGTGAAGTCCCGAAACCTTTGCATCAAGATTCATGAAATTGCGAAGTCCGAAATCCCAACGGAGTTAAGGGCCGTTGAAAGGTCAACCTTGCGAGGCCTCGGAGTTTCGAAAAATTAGGTTTCAGGGATTCGAGAGACAGGGCGCTTGACTAGGGCGAAGTCCGATCTCCCAAAGTATAAAGGGGGAAATTTCTCAAAGTTGGGTGTGGGTGCAAATTTCCCGAAAGGGAAATAGAGGAGCCATTTCCGAGAGCTCTTTGGGCCAGCGAAAGAGGAAAGATCTTGAGTATGTGGACCTTCCGACCTACGGGTTGTGGAGGGCTACGCCATCATTTTGGGACATAGAGGAGCGTTTTTAGGAATGTTTTTAGGTGGATGAGGGAAATAGGAATAATTAATTAATTAATTAAATTGATTTTCTGGTGTAACTAGGGGATCAAGCAACATGTGTACGGGGGAGGTTTTTCGAAATTAATTAAATGAAAGAGGAATATAATGAGGGTTTTGGCAAACTAATGACTAAGAAAAATTTATAAAAAGGATGGTGGAGGAAGAGTGTGGATCACATCTGGCTTGCGTAACGTTACGCTGCTGAAATTTGTTGTTGACTGAACTTTCTCTTGTGGGAGTTGGGATACCCAACTCAGGTAACGAGTTGTAGCTCGACCTTGCGAAGAGAGCTGGGTACTAGAATTCTCTGGTATTGTGTGTGTGTCCCTTTTGCGTCTCGGGGGGCTCAGGGGGAATAAGAGTACCCCTAGTGTTGGCTGGGAGGTACCAACGAGGTCACATCGGTTGGAAAGCGAGAGCTAGATGGAGCGTGCGTTGGACAACGACTTCAGAGCATTCACATTTGGATAAGGTATGCCTGTTAAAGTTGTTACTTGCAATGAAATTTAATTTACACATGTTTATTTTACTGTACTCGGATGAAGATTTCTTTTGCATGAGATTTCCTTGCACATGAATTTCTACGGTAATTGTAATACCTTTGTCACTTGTTTCATTCAGTAAGAACCCTTGCTATCCAAAGTATCCTTTATTTCTGACTTATTGTCTATTTGCGCATGTCCAAAATGAGCCCCAAACTCAAAACCTTGCATGTGCTCTTGGATCTCCCGCTTGCGTTTTTTTTATTCCTTGATTTCACTTTTATTTCATGATTTGCTTCTCCACAGAGAATATTTGGATGCAGTTTTGTGTTTTATCCTCTGCTCCTTGATCCTTTAAGTTATTAGTATGTGCCTAAGTAGTCGGCCAGGAGCCAAACCAACTATCTTTCACTTTGGTGTTAAATATTTAGATTCAAATGCCTTGCTTTCTTGTGCATGGATGATAAGTGTAGGATCATTCCACTTCCAAGAATTTATTTGCAATGAGTTCCTCTATGTTTTCCTTTGAGTTGTAATATTGGCACTCTCTCGTTTTACTTGAGTTTTCACCATGTGTTTACACCTTGTTTTCACACTCACTTTACCCAACGTTACCACTTCATTTCTCTGCATTCCCACTTCATTGCTCTGTGTTTCCATATCTCTGATGACTGCGTGATGATTGTGTGGGTAATACTTGGAGTGCGCAATGTGCATGCACTATCATTGTTAGACTGGATTTTTATTGTTATTTACACAATGATCTAGTTATTGATTTTTACTGTTCTTTAGTTACGGATTCCATTTTTATTTACACATCGATTTTATGAATAGCGATTTTATGATTTTATGAATAGCAATATATCAATAACGATTTATCAATAGAGAATTTATAATTTCCATTGCGATTGATTAGCTTTGATCAACACTTGATTAGACTAGCATTGAATAGTGATATTATTGTTGACAGTGATTTGTCCATAGATTTAGTAATAGTTTTAGTAATAGATTTATCAATAGACTTGTTATTAGACATCATTTTATATATATACAAAAAGAAATTTTTATATATATGTGAATATATTCAACGATTTTTAAATATATGTGAATATAGACAACGATTTATATATGTGAATATATAAAACGATTTATATATATGTGCATATAGACAATGATTTATATATATGTGAATATATACAGTGATTTATATATATGTGAATATAGGCAACGATATATATATATATATATATGTGAATACAGACATCATTTTTATCTAATGACAATGTTTTTATGTGTGACTGCGTTTTTATCTAATATATGACTATGTGTGACTACGTTTTTATCTAATGAAAACGTTTTTATCTAATGACAACATTTTTATCTAATGACAATTTTTTTATGTG
Source organism: Picea engelmannii (assembly GCA_009831015.1). Lineage (NCBI taxonomy): Eukaryota > Viridiplantae > Streptophyta > Pinopsida > Pinales > Pinaceae > Picea > Picea engelmannii. Next base: position 248,993 of record ML780628.1, read on the forward strand.
TGACTACATTTTTATGTAATATATGACTATGCGTGACTGTGTTTTTATCTAATTTATGACTATGTGTGATTGTGTTTTTATCTAATATATGATAGACAACGAATTCATGACTATGTATGAAAATGAATTTATGACTTTGTGTGACTGCATTTTTAGATCTGTGTACGACAATGATTTTTAATAATAATGAATGACAAGCAACGATCTTGTATATATTTGACAACGATTTTATTTCTGGACAACTAATTTAAATTGACAGATAAGATGATGTGGAAGTTCTTTTGTTAATCCAAAAGAAAACCCCTTGTATTCATGTCCTTAATATATTAAATTACCTGTTTATAATGGTAGGCATTATTTAGCTTAACAAAATGTAAGTACTAATTCCTTATACCACTATGATTAAGCTAGATTTCAAATAACATTCTATTATATAGAGAATTAAAATAGAATATCCATGCACATGAATTTTTAGATAATATTCAAATTATTTTTGTTTTATAGTTGGGAGACTTCCTTGATAAAGTGCATCATAAGAAAACAAGATTTATTCGATTGGTTCCGCAATTTAAATATTTAATGATGTCACCTTGCGTTTTGTTGACTTGTCGATTGGGTGCTTGGTTATATTCTTCTTGTATTTTTTATAGTTAATTTCATCTCGTAGCGCGTTGGATTTTTCTTGGGTTATTGGTCTAGATACATTATGTTGCACCTTGGTTACTCTCATGCCCACCGCCTTGTGACTACATGATTCCTGATGAGGGGATCATTGCATGCCCCGATTGATAGATGCGAATGATCCCCTGGCCAAAGTCGTGTGCTTCCTGATGTGGGTGTATTGTTCATTGTTTTCTGTTTCCTGATTTGTGTAAGTTGTGCTCATCATCAAGTTGTGTCGATTAATAGTTGTCATTGTTACTTTCCACTGCACTGAACCTTGAGTAATAAACTAGTGCTAATTCAAATTTTAACGTGTCCATGCGGTGATTGCGATGAGAGGACGCCACATAGGTTTGCAACGTGGTGTTGTGGAAGGAGGTCCGATGCCTCCAGAAGTTCTCGCACCCTCGGAGTCTAACCCCCAAGGGGAAGGATAAGTACTTGGGCTAGATTCAATTGTTGTAAGGGATGATGATGGTCGGACAAGGTCCTTCCAAGGAATGGCAGAGGCCTTGATTCACCATATGTATTGAGATGAGACAAGGCCAGGGCGTCTGTACCCCTGACGGTCCACAACGCACCCTGGTCAGTATCATTAGCATTCAATGAGAACTCAATAGGAATAATTTATCAAGTCCACGAGTGTCGCGGACGGCTCAGCCGTCGAGGCATGGTTGGAGAGCAAGGGGATGTGCTTCATGCTTCACATATATGACCTCCAGCATGAAGGTCTGTAGGGCGGTCTTTCAATTGAAGAAGAGCGCTCTTCTATGATGGAAGATGCTCCTACCACTATTGAACATGGTTGTCGAAGACGTGTTAGGGGAAATATTTGAGGAATGGTTCCGAGAGAGGTATCTATCTGAGGAATTCATTGAGTGTCAACCTAGTGAGATCAACGCCTTGCGACAGGGTGACTATACACTAACCGAGTACAAGGCCTATTTTATGGAGCTGATTCGATATGATCCGCACCTGTATACTGAGAAAATTAAGGTCAACAGGTTTGTGTTTGGCCTTAATGTCATCATTCGTGCAAATGTTAGGATTTTGATGCCTCAAACCTTTCATGATGTTGTTTAGAAGGAATTCATAACAGAGGGGGATCTTATAAGAGGGGGTCAGAGTAGGACTCTAGCGAGACCAGTGGGACAGACATCTTCTGGTGCGCAGCAGCATCAGACCCCAGCTAGACACTCACCAGGATATCGTGGTTTCCAAAGAGGATCCACTTTCACCAGAAATAGATGACCAACACCTCAGTAGTAGACTCCTTAAAGAGCCCCACAACAATGTCGACCGCAGCAACAACAATTTAGGCTTGTTCAGCAGAACCGACAAAGGTTGTAGTTCGGTGGGTTGTCAGCTTCTACTTCGAGTACTAGGAGTACTGTACAAGAAAGGGTGTTGGACATGTGGGGAACCAAATTACCAGTATGACTGCCTAGTGGAGAGGATGAGAGCACTTGGATCAGTTGGACCCACTACCGTGGGAGATTTGGGCAAGGCCGATCAAATTCATGCAGTGATGAATAACCACCAGGTAGAGCACTAGTCGACTGTGCCTGAGACATCAAGTACCATCGTTGACTAGAATCTTAGTATTTTTATAGATCTAGGTGCTACAAAGAGTTTCATTTTTGGGGAAGTGCTAAAAATAATTAGGGTAAAGGAAGTCAAACAAGATAAGTTTATCTTTGTAGAAATGGCTTCGGGAGCCAAACAAAAGTTTGGAGGAAAGGTTATGGGTTGTAGCCTTAACTTGGGAGAGTTTTTTACTAGGGCCAACCTATACGTCACAACCTTAGGGTATTATGATGTCATGATTGGTATGGACTGGTTGGAATCGCATGAGGCGATACTCAACTGTAAGAAGGAAGGATTGAGCTTGGTTGATGACGAGGGATAGAGACGCGTGATTGTAGGTCGGAACCAGGGAGTTTATCTGAGGTTCACCTCTTCCTTGCAACTACAAAAGACCATGTGCAAGGGATGTAAGCTATATGTGATCCTTGCGTTAAACGAGAAGGGAGTAGAGGAATGTCTAGAACACCTTCCGATGGTTAAATATTTTGTGAATGTCTTCCCTGAGGAGTTACCTGGGATGCCGCCAGAGAGGGAATTGGACTTTACTATAGACCTAAAAACAAGGATTGAACCGATAACAAGAATGCCTTATCGGATTTTGACCCCAGAGCTATAGGAGTTGAGAATGAAACTGAAGGAGTGGTTGGACCTAGGACTTATACGTCCAAGTGTGTCATCATGGGGTGTGCCTATTATTTTCATATAGAAGAAGGATGGGTCATTGAGACTCTGCATTGAATACTGTCAATTGAACTAGGAAACTATCAATACTTAGTACCCATTACCAAGGATTGATGATATGTTCGATCATATGAAAGGCACGAAGATGTTTTCAAAGATTGAATAGAGATCAGGGTATCACCAATTATGGATCAAGGAGGATTACATCCCTAAGATCGCCTTTAATATGAGGTTTGGACATTATGAGTTTACTATTTTACCTTTTGGACTGAAAAATGCCCGTCGGGTATTTATGAGTTTGATGAACGGGGTGTTCCACGAATACTTGGACAAGCTCTTCCAGGTATTCATTGACGATATTTTTATTTACTCTTGGATGATGGGGATCATGATGAGCACTTCCGCTTGGTGCTACAGTGTCTACGAGAGAAAAAATTGTTTGGGAAGCTATCGAAATGCTCATTTTATCAATCAAAGATTCACTACTTAGGGCATGTCATCTCCGATGAAGGTATTGATGTGGATCCAGCAAGGGTCAAGGCTATTATGAAATGGCCTACGCTGAAAAATGTCCCTGAAGTGCGTAGCTTCTTGGGTTTAGCAGGATACTATCGACGGTTCATCAAGGGTTTTTCTTTGAAGATAGAAAATCCAATCACAGAATTGCAAAAGAAGAAAAAGAAGTTTGTTTGGACTGATAAATGCACGGAGGCATTTGAGAGGTTCAAGGAGTTGTTGTTGACAAAACGATACTCAAGGTCCCTGACAGGGACACAAACTTCTTGGTATGCACTGGCGTATCCAAGGAAGGCTTAGGTAGAGTCTTGATGCAAGATGATTGAGTGATCGCTTACATCTCGATAAAATTGAGAAGGAACGAGGAGAACTATGCGATGCATGATTTGGAGTTGTTAGCCATTGTTTATGCCTTGAGAGTTTGGAGACACTACCTTATTGGACAAAAATTTGAATTAAAAACCGACCATTGTGGTTTACAACACATATTTACGCAAAGCGACATGAACGCGTGACAAATACATTGGTAGGAACTACTTAGTGAGTACGATTTAGAGATTAATTACATAAAGGGAACAATGAAGAGAGTGTCTGATGTATTGAGTCAGAGACCACACATATTTTTGGTGATGCCTCTTCAGAGGAATCTACGTGAAAGTATTCTAACTTTACAACATGACGATGAATGGTACAAAGAGGTCAAGGATTTTATCGGACAAAACACAATGATGGTACCAAAATTTGAGGGATTTACTGTGGCAACGACAGATTATTGATATTTAAAGGTTGAATTTGCATACCACCCAACGACGAGTTGAGAATTTTGATCCTAAACAAGGCTCATAGAGCAGTGTACACGGTTCATCCTAGAGTCACGAATATGAGGGGCGAATTTAAACCCTTATTCTTCTGGAAAGGAATGAAGGAAGACATAGTCAACTATGTGGCTAGATGTCTATAATGTCAACAGGTGAAGGTTGAACATAGACATCCAACAGGACTACTACAACAACACGCTATTCTAGAATGGAAATGGGAGGTCATTTCGATGGATTTCATTGTTGGATTTCCATTAACGACAAGGATACACGACTCAATTTTTTTGGTAGTCGACACTCTGATGAAGAGTGATCATTTTATTCTTGTGTGTATGGCGTATTAGGAACTTGACATAGCTAGAGTTTTCATCCATGAGATTGTGAGGCTGCATGGAATGACTAAGAGGATTATATATGATAGAGGATCGATGTTTATACGGCGATTTTGGATTAGTTTCTAAGAGACCTTGGGAACCCAACTTAACTTTAGTACCGCCTATCACCCGGAGACAGACAAGCAAACTGAAAGAACAAACCAAATCTTGGAGGACATGTTGCGTATGTATGTTATGGAACAATAAAAGCGTTGGGAAGAATTCTTTCCACAGGTAGAATTTTCATATAACAACAGTTATCAAAGAACCATTAAGATGGTGCCTTTCGAGTTTTTTTATGAGCGACCGTGTTAGATGCATTTGATTTGGGATCGACTTGAGGATAGGGTCCTGGTGGGACCATAAGCGATCCAAGAAATGGAATATCAAATGCAAACAATAAGACAAAGGATCAAGGAAGCGTAGGATCGACAAAAGATTTATGCCGATGCGCATCATGGCGATCGTAGTTATGAAGTTGGCAATCGAGTCTTCTTACGAGTGAAACCACATAAGAGTTCGATCAAGTTTGGAAAGGGTGCTAAAATCTCTCCTAGGTCCAAGGGTCCTTTCGATATTGTGGAAAAGAAGGGGACCGTGGCCTATCCACTAGCCTTTCCTAATTCATTGAGGTGTATGAATGATGTTTTTCACATATCTATTTTGAGACATTATGTTAGTGATCCTACACATGTTATTGACTTGAGTACCTTGCAGGTATCTGACGAGGGTGTGCTCATGGAGGATCCAATCCTCATCATGGAACATCGCATTCGACAACTACATCGTCAAAAAGTAGACCAAGTCAAGGTCCAGTGGGACAACTATAGTCCACATTCGACGACCTAGGAGGATGCATATGATATGCGTCAGTAGTTTTCATTTTTATTTGATAGATAGACTTATGATACTGTGATACACTTTATTTCGTCACTTATATACTATGAAACTTCTGGACGAAGTTCAAAGAAAGAGGGAGTGTATGTAACATCCCGCTCTTGAGCACACTGAGTGAACTTATTCTTTGACGACACTTGCGTGCAAGTGATCCAGGTTATTATACTAATGGTTGTTTTGATTATGATTATGAGATATTGTGGATTTGATAATTTGTTATTTTGTTGTATTTACATAGACATGTTCTATTGACCAGGTTCTCCTGAGTATGCAGGACTCTATACATTGAGGATGTAGAGGCATCGATGAAACCCCTTGGACTCAAGACTGAGTCAAGGAGTGGACTGTTAAGGTTTGAATGTTGTTGATGTGACATATGCACATATGATTAGATGTTATGATGATTGATTATTATTGCTGACATGATTTGTTTATGGATGCAGCCTAATGATAGTTTACCGACCAGACTCACATTTGGAGTAGAGGGGTCATGCATGAAAACTAGAGACATTGAGGGAGAGGTGTGGCAACAACCCTCCCACAACCTGCTAGCACTCCCACCGTGGCTTGAAATGTAGGTTAACAATTACCTAGTTCAAGAAGACCCAAGATGTCATGAGGGATGATTGTGACAGTTGCTCATGATGATTCTAAGGGGCGCACAATAAGGCATGTGCCTTATTCCTTAGAGGCCTTTAGTCTCCCACAATATCACCTAGTGAAGTATTGACTCCAAGGGTTTGATATCTACCAAATTTAGTCAAGAGGAAAGTGGCACCCTTGTAGAACATAATGCGTCTTGAAGGGCACGTCGCACAAAGAAAATAGAAATACGCAAGTGGAATCATTGGAGCATGTAGTGTTTCTTAAAGGTCACATCATGCAAAGAAAACAAAAAGAGGCGAGTGGCACCCTTGGAGCATGTAGTGTGTATTGAATGGCACGTCACACAAAGAAAACGTTAGGAGGCGAGTGGAAACCTTGTAGCACATAGTGCGTCTTGAAGGGCACATCACAATTTTAACTATGATAAGTTAATAAACCTAGTGCCTAGAAAATTATGGCTCCTTAGGACCTGGTCAGCCTTAAAATGAATGGCATGATAAGTAAAGTTTAATAAGAATTTTTCCCTCAAAAATTGTTGCCCAGCCTAAGGAAATTAAAACCTATGTCTAAGTAGAACATGTGGATAAATAGAAACTAATTAAACATGTAACAAGAAGGGGGGGGGTAAGAAATTCAAACTTAATTATTAAAGTAAAAAAATTATAATGGAGGATGAAATTTATGAAAAGGGTAAATGGTTGTTTTTATCTACACTTACTAAATTGATTTTTTTCAGTTAAAAAGGAAAAAGGGGGAAACTTAAAAGAAAAAGGAAACTTAAAGAAAAAGGGAAACTCAAAGAAAAGGGGAAACATAAGGAAAATGTTGAATGTATAACTTAGTAAGGAATCTTTCCTTTGGAACTTTCTATTTATGAAATCAATTAGGAATTAAGTAAGGCGTATGTCATTTAAGAATTGTAAGGGAATTTTGGGACACCGAGGAGCATTTTTAGGAATGCTTTCAGGTGTATGAGGGAAATAGGAATATTTAATTAATTAATAAAATTGATTTTCTAGTGCAACTAGGGGATCGGGTGACATGTGTACAGGGGAGGTTTTCGAAATTAATTAAATAAAAAATGAATCTAATGAGGTTTTTGGGAAACTAATGACTAATAAAATTCTATAAAAAGGATGGAGGAGGAAGAGTGTGGATCACATCTGGCTTGCGTAACGTAACACTGCTAAAATTTATCTTGACTGTACTTTCTCTTGTGGGAGTTGGGATACCCAACTCGAGTAATGATTGGTAGCTCGACCTTGTGAGGCAAGTTGGGTGCTAGAATTCTCTGGTATTATGTGCATGGCACCTTTGTGGATCGAGGGGCTCTGGGGGAAGAAGAGTACCCCTAGCGTTGGATGGGAGGTATCGAGGAGGTCACATCGGTTGGCAAGCGAGAGATGGATGAAGCACGTGCAGGAAAACGACTTCAAAGCATTCACATTTGGCTAAGGTATGCTTGTTAAAGTTGTTACTTGCAATGAAATTTAATTTACACATGTTTATTTTACTGTACTCGGATGAATATTTCATTTCCATGAGATTTCTTTGCACATGAATTTCTATGGTAATTGTAATCCCCTTATCACTTGATTCATTCAGTAACAACCCTTGCTATCCACAATATCCTTTATTTCTGAGTTTATGTCTACTTGCGCATGGCCAGAATGATCCCCATACTCAAAACCTTGCCTGCGCTCTTGTATCTCCTGCCTGCATTTTTTTTATTCCTTGATTGCGCTTTTATTTCATGATTTACTTCTCCACAAAGAAGATTTAGATGTAGTTTTGTGTTTTATCCTCTACTCCTTGATCCTTTAAGTTATTAGTTTGTGCCTGAGCATTCAGCCAGGAGCCGAATCGACTGTCTTTCAGTCCGGTGTTAAAGATTTAGATTCAAATGCCCTTCTTTCCTGTGCATGGATAATAAGTGTAGGATCATTCCTCTACCAAGCATTTATTTGTAGCGAGTTCCTCTGCATTTTCCTTTGAGTTGTGATATTGACACCCTCTCATTTTTCTTGAGTTTTCACCCTGTGTTTACACCTTGTTTTCACCCTCATTTTACCCAACATTACTACTTCATTGCTCTGCATTCCCACTTCATTTCTCCGTGTTTCCATATCTATAGTGACTGCATGATGATTGTGTGGGTAATACTTGGAGTGCGCAATGCGCATGCGTTATCATTGTTAGACTAGATTTTTACTGTTATTTACACAATGATTTGGTTATGGATTTTTATTGTTCTTTAGTCATGGATTCCATTGTTATTTACACAATGATTTTATGAATAGCGATATATCAATAACTGTTTATCAATAGCGAATTTATGATTTCCAATACCATTGATTAGATTTGATCAACACTTGATTTCACTAGCATTGAATAATAATATTGTTGTTTACAACGATTTGTCCATAGATTTATCAATAGTTTTACCAATACATGTATCAATAGACGTGTTATTAGACAATGTTTTTTTATATATATAGACAACAATTTATATATATATGTGAATACATTCAATTATTTTTAAATGTATGTGTATATAGACAACGATTTATACAGCCTGAGTGGGCCTAATGGTTAAGAACATGTGTTTCCTCTTAAGAGGTCACAGGTTCAAATCCAAAGGGGGGTAGGGTATGTATACCTTTATAGACTTTACCATTCAAATCGATGGGTGGAGGGGGGTCCCTTGTCCCACAAACAAGGGGGTCTCATACACCAATTTGGTGTGCTAGCTTGGCCATGACCTTAAAAATAGATTATTATTATTATATACATTGATTTATATATATGTGAATATAGACAGTGATTTATATATATGTGAATATATACAACGATTTATATATATGTGAATATAGAAAATGATTTATATATATGCAAATAGAGACAATGTTTTTATCTAATGACTACGTTTTTATCTAATGACAACATTTTTATCCAATGACAACATTTTTGTGTGTGACTGTGTTTTTATCTAATATATGACTATGTGTGACTGCATTTTTATGACTATGTGTGATTGCAGTTTTATCTAATGACAACGTTTTTTATCTAATGACTATGTTTTTATCTAATGACAACGTTTTTATGTATGAATGCATTTTTATCTAATATATGACTATGTGTGACTTCGTTTTTATCTAATTTATGCCTGTGTGTGATTGCGTTTTTATATAATATATGATAGACAATGAATTCATGATTGTGTATGACAACAAATTTATGACTATGTGTGAATGCATTTTTAGATCTGTGTATGACAACGATTTTTAATAATAATGAATGACAGACAATGAGCTTGTATATATTTGATAGCAATTTTATTTATGGACAACTAATTTAAACTGATAGATAAGATGATGTGGAATTTCTTTTGTTAATCCAAAATAAAACCCCTTGTATTCATGTTCTTAATATATTAAATTACCCGTTTATGATGGTAGACATTATTTAGATTAAAAAAATGTAAGTATTAATTCCTTATACCACTATGATTAAGCTAGCTTTCAAATAACATTCTATTATATAGAGAATTAAAATAGAATATCCATGCACATGAATTTTTATATATTATTCAAATTATTTTTGTTTTACAGTTGGGAGACTTCCTTGAAAAAGTGCCTCACAAGAAAAAAAGAATTCTTCGATTGGTTGTGCAATTTAAATATTGAATGATGTCACCTTGCGTCTTGTTAACTTGTCGATTGGGTGCTTGGGTATAGTCTTCTTGTACTTTTGACTGTTAATTTGGTCTCCTAGTGCGTTGGAGTTTTCTTGGGTTATTGGTCTAGATACGTTATGTTGTGCCTTGGTTACTATCATGCCCACCGCCTTGTGACAAAATGATTCCCGATGAGGGGATCATTGTGCACGTCGATTGATAGATGCGAATGATCCCCTAGCCAGAGTCGTGTGCTTCTCGATGTGGGTGTATTGTTCATTGTTGTCTATTTCCTGATTTACGTAAATTGTGCTTGTCCTCAAGTTGTGTCGATTAATAGTTCTCGTTGTTACTTTCCTACTTAAAAAAAAAAAAATTACACTTTCTTTGCGTCGCATGTAGTCGTAACGATGGGACTGTTACAACATATATTTTAGTGAACTACCGATCTATTGATAAGTTTGCGATGATGGAATATGAAGTAGAGAATGGTGATAAGTTCGGTATTTTTGGGATTACAAAGGGGAGCTAGGGTTTTCTGTAAAAACCCTAATTTGGCTGACCCTCGCAGGTTAGACAACTAGTGTCCCATGAAGAAGCCCCTTAGGTTTCCTAGTGCTTATCACCTGAGTCCTCACGTGACAAGAGGTCTTTGTCCTATGAGGAAAATACATAATTGAGGAGAAATGATTATGCTAGGTTGTTGAGGTTGAGGTTGGTCTGTGTATCAGGATCAAAGGCACCAAGTCAGTTACAGATGTAAAGGTATTTTATTCTATGTGTTATGAGGTTGCATCTTGGTGATATTGTGGAACATTCTTGAGGCATGTCTTTGTGAGATTTTCTATACGCCTTGAGGCATATCTTGGATGTATATGATGGTCAAGGGATATTTTTTGAGGGACTTCATTGATGATATCTTATGGTACATGGTGTATGGCATGATTAGGCCATGTCATGAGTTATTTGTTATATGTTTGAGGCACATTTCATGGTACATTGTTTATGGTACATGTTGGCACATGGTCGATGATATGGTACATGTTTGGTAGATGGTATGATAGAGGTTTGGTACATGATCTATGGATATTAGAATATGCTTGAGGCAGATGGTTTGAGATAGATTCTTGGCACATGGTGTATGGTTGTTATGTTAGAGTCATATCATTGATATTGGTACATGTTTAGACACATCTTGGATGTTATGGTATGTGAGACATATCTTTTCTTAATTGGTTGAGATACATCATTAATGATATGGTAAAAGTGTTGGTGCATGATTGATGCACAATTTGGTACATGTTTTGGTACATGGTTGATGCACGGTTTGGTACAGGTGTTGGTGCATGGTTGATGAACAATTTGGTGCAAATGATGGTGTATGAATGATGCATGGTTTGGTACAGGTGTTGATGCATGATTTATGCATGGTTGATACAGGTTGATGATTGATGTACATTTTTTGGTGATGGTTTTTGTATCCATGTGAGTGGATCTATTGGTTGATGCGACAGTAGTAGTCATAGGTTGATGTGATAGGTTGGCAGTGATAGGATGATGTAACAGGATGGCAATGATAGGTTGATGTTATAGGTTTACATTGACAATTATTTTGGTAGTGAATGTTTGGTCTACATTTATATTTCAGGGTGACAAGATGAGGCAAGGAAAGGGATTTGTATCCTCCTTTCGATTGGTGTCAGAGAATTCAGGGAGTTGGTGATTACTTCAGGTTCGTTCCTATAAATCAGGGGGTGATAGCCTCCTTCTGGTTGGTGTCAGAGAACTTAGGAATTTGGTGCTTCCTTTAGGTTGGTGGCTCTAAATTAGGGGGTTGGTGCCTCCTTCCAGTTGGTGCTAGAGAATTGGGTAGTTGGTGCTTCCTATGGATGTAATCTTTGATATAAAAATAAGAAAGCATTATGTTCTTTTCTCCCATTTGGGTTTCCATGTAAATTCTAGTGTACTGTGTATATATGGTTACTTTTTATGCACTCTTTATTTATACTATTGATGATATATTGAATGCTAATGATAAACTGTTGAATACTGTCGATAAAGTTAAATTTTATATATTATGGATAAAATTGGTAAAAATTTCTCATACTTATTCACCCCCCCTCTCAATATTGATGAATATTCCAACATAAAATTATAAACTTAGTTATATGTAGTCAGAAAACACATCACAAAATAGAGATTTAACTTTAATTTATAATAAATGGATTCATTTGGTTAATATACGATGCTAGAATCGATGTAACCACATCGATTAATATGTAGTGATATTTAAAAGGTGTATTTAAATGATTTATGGTTTTTATGTTTATGTCCTCAAAAAATCCTAGGATATTCAGAATATGTAATTTCAACCACTAAAATTTACAATTCCAATTATTCTTCTAAAATTTGGCCAAATTTTAAACAAAATTCGTGCTCAAAGATTAAAATGGAACAAAGATTAAAATATTAAATATCTATAGGGTTCATGTTGTTGTTTAGAGATTTACACATGCTCGATAATCCCTAGAGACAATTTTGATGGCCTAATACTTTAGTGTTTTTCCTAATTAGAAATTTCTTCATTGAAATGGTGAACACTCTAGATACAAGCCCGTTTCTATTAATTCCCCGATCTTGATAATTATGGTCAAATTCAACATTGGTTCTTTATTCATTAAATGAGATGCAACTAGTCTGAAAATGTAGAATGCAAGTAATGTAGTTCTATTCTAACCTATCTAACATGTATGTCTTGCTGTATTAGGAGTATACATTAAGGAATCAATTTTACATGAAACAAAAGGATGGTACAAAGACCATAGAGAATACTTCATTAACTAACATTATCACCAAATCTTAAGACACACATTGAAGATTAAGGATAGCCTACAAATAATTAAGAGAGAACTTGTTCCACATCAAAATGTTATACATAAATTGAGGGGATACATTGAAAGAGTATGGAGAATAGTGCACCATTTATTGTTTGCATAGATCCCAAATATTTCTTTGAAGATTGAGAATAGACTACAAGATCTTGAGAGTTACACTAAATTGTTAATAATGTATATGATAAAGCATAAACATATTGAGAAATAGGAAGACCATAAACCATAAAATTCACAAGTCACCACATCCATCTTTATAGGAACCAAGAAGTATAGTGAATAGTGAGAATAATACACAATCATCGACAACTTTACAAGAGTACAAAGAACAAGATAACAATGTTATATTATTCAACCTATGAATATAGCTTACAATGTCAAATGAGGGATCTCTTTTAAGAGTTAAATGGTATCCAATATAGAATTATGTCCTAATGACTCTTGTCCTTCCTATATTATTTGGCCAACTTACATAACAATTTTTTTTCTTCATATGAAATAAGATGATTTGGAGATATTTACAAGAAAAATAATAAAAATTACAATCTCCTCCTCTATATGCACTTTCACTTTTTGGCTTACATGCAAAACATTCAACTTTACAAGGGACATCCATGTCTATTTTTATTCATTCTTAAAAATTAGGGGGTTGCCTATTTTTAGTAGTGCTATTTATAGAGGGTCTAACATATGACATTTACTGAGAAACTATTGTGTATTGGATGTGGATAACTTAGACCCTTAGGAAGTGCACATTTCCTTTATTATTAATGGACTAAAACTTATCAGTTACGACTTAGTCACTCGTGGTATTGACCCATGGTATTGACTAGTTAATAATTGATTAAATCTAACTAGTGCAAGTACAAAGAACCCCAACCTTATGCACATTGATTTTTCTCGCTGGAAATTCTATATATTGTAATCATGTCAACAATTAATATTGAAGTGAAATTCAAATTGTTCCTTCAACAATATTCTATTTTTGAGTGTCATTTCATTCTCTCTTCTCTCTTTTCGTTGCAATTTTGCTAGTGTAGTTTTTTCTCGCAACTAGATCTTGGCTTGTACTTAAAATCCTAGATGGTATCATAGCAGTAGAGTAGATTGTGAGAAAAAATAACATTATATTGTAGGTTCTCAAAGATTGAATAGCCAAAAGAGAATGGAACAACCATATACATAAGTGATTCTAACCCCATTCAATTACTTTGAATGGAATCCCAATATCCTACTTATGTTGAGGAGTAAGGCACTTTATAGGATCATAGTGGGGATTGAAGAAAATGCTAGTTCCACTGATGAGAAAGATTAGTTTCTCAACAAACAAGATATGGAATTCGAGCTAATATTCTTTTCTATTTCTCCACAATTTCTCTTCCACGTAGAATATTATACCACTCCTGATGAAGTATGGAGCACACTAGAGGTTCTCTCCGAGAAACAAAATGATCTTGAAGTTTGCATACTGGTGAACACCAAGAAAAATCTTGAAGAATATCCATTGGAAGACACAGGTAAGGGTCGTTCTCTAATTGTTATTTCTTCCTCACCTAGTACTTGGATTTAAGATTCATGGAATACGTTATTAAATACTTACAAAGATATATTGTTCATTAAAGGAAGTGGGAAGTTTGATTAAGGCCTCCTACATGCAGTCCAAGAGAAACCTATAAAAACTTCTCCACCTCTTCCTAAATGTAATCGTATAGAGGATTCTTCATGATATATGGATCATATTTCAGACTAGATCTCAAAATCTAATTTAGAGGTTCATGAGCATGCTATTACTGATCCATATTTTAGACCACAATGGTAACAACATACCCAACAAGTCATTAGAGATATAATGGGTGAACTTACTGGTCCAAGGAGGAAAAGATCTCAATTTGAGGGTGTTTCAAATACCCTCACAAACACTGAGTCAATACCATTGGTGAATTTCTATATCGTTCTTTCATCTAATCCTTAGCCCTATGCATAAGTTGTAGGAAACCATTATTGGGAAGATGAGATGAATAATGAATACAATTCCCTCATTGAGAACCACACATGGGATTTGGATCATCTTCCATCCAATCAGAGAAAGTGGATAGCTAGTGGATTCTCACTGGTGCATCCACTTCACCAAATCTATACATAAATCTACACATTCATAAAAAACTTCATCAAGTAGAAATTCACAACCTTGCAGAGTCTCCTTGGGGTGAAGGACACAACTTCATAGCAGTTGATCATGTTAGCATTTACTTTGTTACCATTCCATTTTGATGGGGGATTTTCTTCCCACTTGGCTTTCCCTCTTTACCTCACTTTTTCTTTAGTTATTTGTTTGTACATGAGTACTTAACATGGTTGAATTTCTGGGACTCATATGTCATTACTAATCCCAATTTATGATTAAGGGGGGGGTGTTGGAGTACATGCACAACATTCCACTTTACAAGGTACATCCATGTCTATTTTTATCTATTCTTAAAAATTAGGGGGTTTCCTATTTTTAGCAGCATTATTTATAGAGGGTCTAACATATGACATTGACTATACAACTAATGCACATTAGATGTGGATAAAATGGTGTTGGGATACTGAGAGGTGGGGGGGGGTGAATTAATATGAGCATTTTTTACCACTTTCATTCATATTATATAATATTCAACTTTATCAACAATATATCATTTATGATTACATTCAATATGTCATGAGAATATAAACATAAGTAGTACAATTCAACAATATTAGATCAAATGCATAGTACACCAAAATTTGCGTGGAAACCCAAATTGGAGAAAAACACAAAATGATTCCTTATATATATCAACAATACATTCATAGGAAGCACCAAATTCCAAATTCTCCAACACCAACAGGAAGGAGGCATCGACACCCTGATTTACAAGCACCAAGCTGAAGGAAGAACCAACTCCCTGAATTCTCCGGAACCAACTGGAAGGAGAATACAACCCCCTTATTTACAGGTGCCAACCTAAAGGAATATCAAAATCCCTAAGTTCTTTGGCACCAACCGAAAGGAGGCTACAACCCCCTTTCCTTCCATATTGAAATATAAGTGTATCTACTCAAACTGTCACTACCACTGATCAACCTGTAATTTCCACTATCATCAATACAACAACCTATCACTGTCACTATCACTTCCACTATCACATCAACCTGTAACTGCCACTATCACATCAACCAATCATTATCAGTCTGTCACATCAACTTGTTCTTGATGATCAACCAATCATCCAACCTATCATTGTCCCTATCACCGTCACTATCACCATCACTATCTCTGTCACTTTCTCTGTCATTGATGTACCATCAACAAACAACTATAACTAGATCCACTCATATGGATATAAAAACCATCACCAAACCATGTACATCAACCATGTACATTAACCATGTACCACAACCTGTACCACACCATGTACGTCAACCGTGTACATAAACCTATACCATACAATGTACATCAACCATCAACCATGTATATCAACATTTACCATACCATGTACAATGCATCCAAGATGTGCCAATGTCTCAACAATGTGCCTCAAGTATGCACTATAACCATCAAGATTATATGCCAAGTATATACCCTAAATATATTGCAATATCACAAAGATGTGTCTCTAACAATGAACCACAACATCCATAAAATGAGTCCCAATGATATGTCTCAATCATGTATCAAAGTAACCAAAATATGGACCTCAACCATATACCAAAAGGGCCTCCAAGACATTACTTAATCATGTTTCATGTCATTCATGAAACACGCCTCAAACTAACACATAAAAGACATATCTTTACTCAAACTTTGCTACCAAAACTTCACGGCCAAACTTCGCTACCAAAAGTTTTGGCTACAAAAAATTTTCTACCAAAACTTCGCTACCTCATAAATGCTACAAAATGATTTACCAAAAGATCACTTGAAAGATAGATAATCATTGAACTTGTGTGTGTACTTATGATTGACTTCTTTTGGTGTATTTATACTTTCACAAAGGAACTTCTTTCCTTAATTCTAGGATCAAATTTTACTTTCTTGTTACAACCACTTTACTGATTAATTAAGACTTGTGACTGTTTGGGGGCACCTTAGCTATTCTTCAGGGATTCCAACTTCAATAGGGAATAACTCTTCAACCATGAGGAACCACATGGTGTACCACCTACCATTGGAAACAAAATGACGAGGATTGTCCATCTATGAGGGTTTTGTATACACTTGAAGTATTCTTCAACCTCATTTTCCTTAGTAAACTTTTGGCCTCATGGTCACACATCTAGTTTTCTTGTATACTTCCTCAAAGCATCTTTCTGTGAGGGTCATTCTTAGAGATACACTGTAAGGGGACCACTTTGGAGACTTCTCCAAATACACCCATCACATTTTTTGACATCAATAACAACCACTTCTTGTTGACATCAATGACAACCAACCATCCAAAAAATCAATGGAAACTAGCACTCATACTCAACTTGTGACCAATTCTCCTAATAATTCTTTCCTCATGTTTCTCTCCCCCTTTGACACCAATGCAAAAGGGTATCTCGTTTTTGGATACTCCCTGTGTCTTCCTTATTATGACCTTTCTCTTTATCCTCCTTTGACATCATTAGTAAAAGGGTAACTCCCCCTGTCGATATATCTC
The DNA here is from genome assembly GCA_009831015.1 of Picea engelmannii. Lineage (NCBI taxonomy): Eukaryota > Viridiplantae > Streptophyta > Pinopsida > Pinales > Pinaceae > Picea > Picea engelmannii. The sequence goes on from ML780628.1 coordinate 266,369, forward strand.
CTCTAAACAGTCTCTCTCTAACTTAATACGCTCCCCTATCTACATGATTATGATATTTCTTTCATGATATCTTTCTCTGACAATTTATCTCCTTTGACTTCTCTATTAGATGTCATGTATATCAATGTGGGATTTTTGTACATATTTATTTTCCTGTATTCCGGTCTTCTGTGTCCATTGGTGCTTCCTCTTGTAATTAACTGACATATATAAACAGAATTCAAAGTTACTTGTATTCAAATCTTCATGGATTATTAAGTTCACATTAGTGACCATGTTGTTCAACAATTTCCTTTTGAAGACATAGATTTTGTTGATGGTTTCTCTTTCTCTGTCTCGTTGTGCCTTTCACTACTTTCCTTCCCAATTCCACTTGTCCACTGATTCCACTGATTCCAATTGTTAATATGATTTCATCCACTATCATATATCTTGTTTTATTCATATATTTTGTCCTCTCTAATAAATATCTTATGAATCCATCTCTATCAATATGTGATAAATTTTCCATGAATATTCCACTAATCTCCATACAATGTTGACCCTTCTGTTGATTACAACATATTCTATCTTCTCAAGCTATCTTCTCAATTTTTCAAATCAGACTCTACATGTCTACAACAATCTGTATTGAATATGTCCCTATCTGAATGCATGCTTGGAATCCTCTATACAATGAATCTCTCCTGAAAAGTGTACCAATGATCTTCTTTGTTATTGTTAGATTATACCTACATGGGAATGTGTTATAGAAACTTCTCTTTAAGCACAAGACATTCTGCACTTTTGTCATTATAGCACTCTAAAAATGCCTGTCCAAAAGCCACAAATAATTCATACTACTCGAAAGATAGTTCTCTGAGATGTAGAGTTTCTTCTTAGACTCCCCCTATTCAATATTCATATTTACGGGGAAAATCCAAGCCGGATGGCTCATAAACGTTGAGGAATATGTCGTAATGTGAATTAATCGTCATCTTCATAATCTTCCTAAATTTTGACATCTTCCTCTTTATCTATAGATTCATCATGATCTTGTGTCACTGCAAATCTTGTGAGTACAATCTCTTGGACCTATTTTTCATTCACATGTTCTTCTTGTTTTTGATTTCTTTTCCAAACCTTCCTATATATGACATATTTCATTTTTCCTGTAGATTTTGTCTGATCTCGTACTACTGCAAATCCTGAGAGTGTGACTTTTGGGTGTTCTTCCTTGATCTTTTCTTCCTTTACATGTTCTTTCTTTCTTTTCCAAATCTTATTATATCTGATATCATTGTTCTCTTTCATATAAGTATCCATCATGATTCCACAATCATGATATATGTGTCCATAGTTGTGGTATTTGTAACATTCAATATTATGCCATAAGAAGTTTTTCCATAAGCCCTGCAATCTACAACTTTATGTCCAAATTTAGTACAAGTAAAACAATGACCATAAAACAAAATTTCATGCCTGGGAGTCAATGATATTCTTTGTATTGTGGTTCTTCTGAACTCATGCCTTGGCTGATCATGATCTTCGATTCTGTTGTTTCCTTCAAAATGATAGAAAATTCTTTGATACTTGAAAGTGGAGGGTATTCTTTGATATCCATTTCTTTTGTAATCTTCTTCTTGAGTATTCTTCATTTATGGAATGTTCTTCTTTGAGGGATCACATACTTCCTTCTTGGTAGATTCTTTTATGACTTCTACATAACTCTTTTCCTTCTCTTCATTCTTTCTTTCTAGTAACCTGTAACTTTTCTCTTCATCTTTCTTTACTGATGATGTGGAGCTTTCTCTATCTTCAGTGTTCTTGCTGAGATTGATAACTTTAAATATTAATGTGACAACTTCTTCTTCAATATTTTCACAATCTTCTTCTTTCGTCATCATCGGTATCTTCATAACTTCTTTTGTTCTCTTTTCATCCTCAAGTTGGGTTTTCAAAGTGATGATTTCTTCTTCAAGTCTTCTTTCTCATTGATCAAATTCTACTTCAAGATTGCTTAATTCCTCATATATTTCCGTAAGATGACTTGTCAAAATTTATTCTCTTTTCTCTGCTTCCTATATGTTTGATACTACTTGAAATTCTAAACACTACTTCTCTTTCAACTACTCATTCAGGGTTCCTTCAATCACTTTGGCTTCTTCCAGCTGAGATTTTAGATTCCTGACAAACTTTATTACTTCTCCATAAATTTCCTTTAGCATGATCAATTCTTCCTTGGGGGACTTGTTTTCCTTTCTTTCTTTATTTAGCTGACCTAAAGAATTAATTAGTGAATCCATAAATTCCATTACTCCTGCTTCACAATATTCTTCTTCTGAATCTATCTGACATGATGAGAATCCTTCTACTTGTTCTTATTTAGCATCTTCTTTATTATGATTGGCATGTTATGTCTCTCTGACAGAATTGGATTCCTTAAAGTATATATTATGTAGCTTATCCGAAATTTCTTTGGCTGATGAAAATTGTCCCACTTTGTCTTTTACCAAATACGATAATCCTTCCAAGATAAAATCCATTTCTATTTTGTTGTTTCTCTTCAATTCCTTCTTGGTTGAAGTCTTTGGTTTCTTTGAACCGGTGTATCCTGTAACAACTGATTTCCAAACATAATACTCCTATTCTCCTATAAATGTTTTCATATTGTGTCTCCATATATCATAGCTCAGATCATTTTGACCATCAAAATGTGGTAATCCAATATCAGTGTACTCCATGATCTTTCTTCCAGTGGTTAAATTAGTTTTTTGAAGGACCGACTATGATACCAATTGTTTGAATACTAAGAGGGAGGGTGAATCAATATGAGATGTTTTTACCACTTTTAATCATAATATATAATATTCAAATTTATCAACAACATATCATTTATGATTTCATTTAATATATCATGAGCATATAACCATAATTAGTACAATTCAACAATATCACATCAGATACACAGTACACCATAATTTACATGGAAACCCAAATGGGAGAAAACCACAAAATTATTTCATATATATATCAAGAATAAAATCACAGAAAGCACCAAATTCCAAATTCTCCAGCACCAACTCGAAGGAGGCACCGACCCCCTAATTTACAATAACCAACCTAAAGGAAGCACTAAATCCCTGAATTGTCTGACACCAATTACAAGGAGGCTACAACCCTCTATTTATAGGCACCAACCTGAACAAAGATTCAACTCCCTGAGTTCTCTGACACCAAGGAGAAGGAGGCTACAACCCCCTTTCCTTGCCTCATCTTTCCGCTCTGAAATATAAGTGTAGACTCAAACTATCACTACCATTGATCAACCTGTAACTACCACTGTCACCAATACAAAAACCTTTCACTGTCACTGTCATTGTCACCTCAACCTATAACTACAACTATCACATCAAAGAATCACTATCACTCTATCACATCAACCTCTTATTGATGATCAACCAATCACCCAACCTGTCACTGTCCCAACCACCGTCAATGTCATTGTCACTGTCTTTGTCACTATCTTTGTCAATGATATACCATCAACAACCAACTATAAATGGATCCACTCACGTGGATACCAAAACCATCACCATGTACATCAGCCATATACATCAAGTTTCCATCAACCATGTACATAAATGATGTAACACAACCTACACCACACAATTTACATCGACCTATCATTGTCCCTGTCACCATCTTTGTCATTGATATACCATAAAAAACTGAATATAACCAAATCCACCCATATCGATACCAAAACCATCACCAAACCATGTACATCAACCATCAAACATGTACATTAACTGTGTACCACAACCTATACCACACCATGTACATTGACCTATACCATACCATGTACATCAACCATAAACCATGTACAATACCATGAACATTATCCATGTACATCAACCTGTACCATAGCATGTATATCAACCATGTACATCAACCATGTACCATGTATCAAATATGTTCCAATGTATCAACAATGTGCCTCAAGTTTGCACTATAAACATCAATATAATATGCCAAGTATATACCTCAAATATATGCCAATATAAAAAATATGTTCCTCTAACAATGAACCATAACATCAATAAACTAAGTACCAATGATATGTCTCAAGCATGTATCAAAATCACCAAATTATGGACCTCAACCATATACAACCATATACCAAATGGGCCTCCAAGCAATTCCTTAAGCTTGTGCCATATCATCCATGAAACAAGCCTCAAACTAACACATAAAATACATACCCTTACTCAAACTTCTCTACCAAAAATTTGCGGCCAAAACGTTTCTACCAAAACTTCATGGTCAAACTTTTCTACCAAAAGTTTTGGCTACCAAAACTTCTCTACCAAAAATTGACGGCCAAAAGCTTGCAACCAAAAATTCACTACCTCATAAATTCTACGAAACAATTTACCAAAAGATCACTTGAAACATGGATAATCATTGAACTTGTGCGTGTAATTATGAGTGACTTCTTGTGATGTATTTATACTTTTACAAAGTAACTTCTTTCCTTAATTATAGTATTAAATTTTACTTTCTTGTTACAACCAATTTACCCTTTAATTAAGACATGTAACGGTTTTGGGGCTTCTTAACCATTCTTCAGGGCTTCCAACTTCAAGAGGGAATAAATCCTCAACCGTGAGGATTCACGTGGTGCACCACCTTCTTTTGCAAGTGGCATGACAAGGACTATCCATCTATGATGGTTTATTATAGACTTGAAGTATTCTTCAACCTCGTTTTCCTCAGTTAACTTAAAGCATCATGACCACACCTCTGGGTTTATTGTAGAATTATTCAAAGCATCTTCCTGTGAGGACCATGCTTAGAGATATGCCATAAGGGGATCAATTTGGAGACTTTGCCAAATACACCCATCACATCTGTTGACATCAATGACAACCACTTCTTTTTGACATCAATGACAACCAAGTGTCTAACAACATCAATGACAACCAACTATCCAAGATTTATCCCGTTAGGAAGTGCACATTTCCTTTACTATTAATAGAGTCAATGTAACACACCCGATCCCTAAATATGATTTTCTAGGGGTGGGGCATCAAAATTTTTCTCTCTCTAATCATATCAAATTATTTCACCGAGGTATTCATCCTCTTATACTCAGCTGTAGATTTCTAATGACTGTTACTGACTCTAATCTGACCTCGGGTTTGTAAGATACCAACTCCCAAAGTTATTCGGGCATTATTAGTTGGAGTCTTTAGCGTTCGGTGTTGGATGCCCCTTTTCTTACTGCACGTATACTCCCCTAAGTCTTGAAATATCTTCACGTGGACTTAGACATTCGATGATCGATGTTCGACATTCTACGTTGAACGTCGACATTCTATGTTTGACGTTCAACATTGAATGCCCATTTTTCGACATTCGAATTTTGATGTTGAGGTTGAACGTTCGACGTTCGACGATCAATGATTGATGTTGAACGTCTCTATACTATAATACACCCCAAATATTCTGAAACCTCTCCACATGGCTTTAGCCACCTGGACCAAATAGTTAAGTGCCAGTGATGACTCATGACAAGGGACAATGGTTACATGGGTCCTCATTAGAGGGTGACACGTGCCATGTTCCAATAGGCATATATAGTCTATGAAATTCACAAATCAAGGTGACACGTGGCTCACCAATTGTGGTTCCACGTTACCCTAGTGATGTCAGCCTGCCACCTCCCACCAGACTAACAACATTTCAAAATACCTCAGATATCATGGTCAAGGTGTGTCCACGTAGATCCATGAATCTATGGGTCACATTAATTTGTAACTTTGGCGTTCGAGAGTTTTGCGATGCAAACTCCTATTTGTTTCTGGAGTTGGTCAGCGTGAGACTGACCACATCCTAGATATGATGGTCAGGAAAAGTCCTAAAGCATCCTCAAATCGACGACTCTTGTTACCTCGGGCTTCATAGATTATCGACACACCACACCTTAAATCCCCTGGATTTCCAAGTCTCCATAATAAAAGATCTGGTGCCATGCATCCCATACCTGTCAACGAATGATATTACTCCTTCGTTCATGACTTTGGGAGTCTTCACGCCTTGAATAATGTCAGCCAAGTTTCTCCTAAGTGCTAAGTATCTGCACTAAAGGATCTAGAGACATGTTTCCTTACCGATGGGAATCTAGGATGGACTCTGGCCTTTCGACGCTTCGGTTAATTAAAAATTCACCATTAGGCCAAAACTTCCCGGATATACTCAATTCGTGGAAATGTGTCCTGGTTGATGGACAATTAATAGGGGTTCTCAACGAAGTCCCCATATTGATGGTTGAGGAGGATCTTCAAGGAAACGAAGATCGACGGTCCATGTTACTTCATAAATTTGACATTCATGAGTTTTGGGGGTGCAACACCTTTGTTATCCCGAAGCGGTCAATGCCACACTAACCTCAACATAGATCTAACGGTTAGGGAAATTCTCAATTTTCCTTAGATCTATGACCCGCATCATTTTTTGAGTGGTAAGTGTATCAGGGTTTAATGTGGGGACAATTCCCATGGTAACGGGTAAATTACTGCCAATTTTCGATCCATCGCTAAGCCATCGACTCGACAGGTCATCTTCGATGCAATTTGGTCTTTGCAATACTTAAATTTTTCGAGGCTCTGGAGTCCTAGAGTCCCAAACACTTAGCTCCCTTAGAACTTAACCTAGGGTTCCTAGGCCTTGGTTATGAGGACCTTTTTCAAGCCCCAAAGGCTATAGTCATACCTCTTGGTCAATATTTGGTTAAGGTCACAACACCTCGGAGCTCCAAACTCCCGGAGTCCCGAAGATAGAAAGGCTTAGCTCCTTCCAGCTAGTGCAGGGTTCCCATATCTTGGTCATATGAATCCTCTACTGAATCTTGGGTTGTAATCTGTACTCTTAGCCGAGATTTGGTTAAGGCCCTGGGAACAAGCGTATGGCCTATTAGGCTATTGGTTTGAAGGAAGCACCCTCCAAATTTGCAAAACTCTAAGTTCTAAAATAGGATGGGATATCTTTGAACCAGCCTATAAGCCCAACTCATGATCTTACACTCATTCGCATGGAATGGATTACAAAAGAAAAGTTACTCATTCTCATTATAAATTAGACATTGTAACCCTTAGTCACATACATAGACATTCACTCATGCATTTAAATTCAATTGCATAGGGTTCAAAAGATACTTATCTATTACATGTCATATCCAACTATACGATTGTGGTTGTTCTCCTTTCCACCCAACCATTGGCTCAGAGGAATTCATTCTTATCACTCTGGCCACCCCCGTGCCAAGCCATGATATCACAAGGAGACTATTCCTTCTCTCTGTCACAGTATCCTTCTAAGGTTTATCATATTCTTCCTCAACATCAAGCTCCCAACCTTCCTCTTTTCTTCTGCATATCTAGGTCGCGCATTCCCCTATGGGAATGCATTCTTGTCTGGTGTAACACCCATGTTTCCCCCAACTTGTAATTAATCATTAATTAGGATTACCATGCTGTGGCATGGGAACAGTGTAAATGTATTATTTTTTTAATAGCCAAACAATTGACTACGGGGGTGAAGCCTTGAAAGTACTGGGCATGATATCACTAGAAGAAAGAATGTGAAAACTATAAGAGAGGGTTCATTATATTGAATGACCCCAAATTTCCCAAGGAGGAATCAGTTAATGAAGAAAGGACCGGTGGTTGAACCATCAACCAACCCCATGAATGGAAAAATGCTCTAGCTTCGAAATTTCAGCCCAAAGTACCACAGGGTCCTACAGACCCAGACTGCACCAAGCTTCCTTCTGAAACAAGGAACTGGATAGTAAGGATAACCTTCTCAAGGAAGGATGTGCATACAAGGCACACAAGTGAATACATAGAACAGTGGAGAATGTGAGAAGCTCTCCAAATGAGAATGGAAAAAGGTCATGAGATTGATGTTGAGGGGGCATTTGACAAACCTCATCGAGGCCATGACAGAGGGAGAAATATTTGAGATTATGTAGAGAAATGGACCTTAGCGGAAGGTCGTGAGCTTAATGGTGAGGAATCATCTGATAAACCTCGCAGAAGATGTGAAAGAGAGATGATCGTTGAGAATTGTCATAAATTCCCTGTTGATATCATGGCTTGGCATGAGGGTGGCCAGAGAGCTAAAAATGAATGCCTCTGATCCTATGGTTGGGTGGAAATGCAAACACCCACAATTAGTTAGTTGGTTGCAACATGTAATAGATAAGTATTCTATTTTCTTGTGTAATGGAACTGTAACTTTAGATTAAATTTGGATATCCTATTAATGTTTTAGGGATGTGAATGTTTTCTTAATGGTTATATTGTATCCATTTAATTCTACCTAATTATGTATTTAAGCAACTAAGGAATTATCTGGCTTGTACACGTAAATGATTGAGCCCTGTGGTGGCTCAAGTTAGAATAAATTAATTGTGAGTCCGTTCACCTTGGGCATATTTTCATGTGTCAAAGGGGTGCGTGGAAGAATCCCTCTAAGTGTGATGTTTAGGAGAAATAACACAAATAACCTATGTATTTTAGAGCTGACGAAGCTCAGGAAGGATAGTGAGATTCAAGTCTTGAAAGAGAATATCCTTTCGATTGGAAGACGAATGGATGAGACTAGTTCGGGAGTAGCCAAATCTCTTCATGATCATCGTATCTGGAGAAGGGAAGTGGATGTTAATCCTCCAAGCCCTTTGGACTTTGTGTTTCCGATGAATTGGGTATATTCTTCATACAGGAGGTGTATCCCCCAAATTCCCGAAGTTAATGTGGACCGTGGATCTAAGGACCCTTCGGGACCCTTCTCAATCGTTCTATCACGGGGATGCGGGTATCATGTCAAGAGAACATGGGGGAATATGGAGACCTTGTGATGGTGTTGCTAGGTATGGAGACCTCGTGGAAAGGTAAGGAAACTTTGGTGACCTGAGGAAGGTGTCACGTGTTCTTATCGGTGTGTCTTGGGATGAAAAATGTCCCTCTACGAATGGCCTAATAACGACACCCAAGGGACCCTTGAAAAAAAGTTACGAGCCATAGGTCTACGGGGTTACATGGATACCCTCGAACCATCAGATCTAGGCTGTGGTCAGCCCAACACTTACTGATTCTGGGAGAATCGATGTGTGAAGGAACAAGTATTCCCGAAGGTCGGAGTCCATAATTCATCCCAGTTGTCCATTGGAAGAAGGAAGTGTGGCAAAAGATCTGCTACGTTGTTGAAACGTCACTCTGGAAGACTCGATGGGAGGTGTTTTTGGAACTCGTCGAAGTGTTTGAGCCCAAAGTTTTGATGGGCCATTGATCTAGAAAGGGAGAAGGGGTCGTCGATCCCTCTCATGTCACTTAGGAACTTTTCCAATTCGAAGTTTGAGAGAATTGGTAAGTAGTGAAGTGAAAACGCCTGAGCCCAAAGTTCTGAAGCGACCTTTGAGTAGGTGTTGGGTCACAACTCGAGGTCATATGAAGGAAGGGGCCTAGAATGGAAAGCTAGTGCTTGTTGATCAAATTCCTCAAAAAGGGCTAGGAAGGAGCTCGCGGGTTTGGAAGAACCTGCACTTTGGAGAAAGGAGAACCTAGAGAGATTTAAGGAAAATGAAATTATGATGCCCCACCCCTCATAAATTTCATTTAGGGGTCAAGTGTGTTACAAATTGGTATCAGAGCATGACAACAAAACCTAGCTTGCTTGGGCTCATGCACTAGTCATATGAAAATATTTCTGGAGGAATTTAAGGGGTAACACCCTATCTTACTACATTCCTAAGAGGCTTAGTAAACCTCTACTGAAGAGAGGAATGAGGTCTTGTACTATTGATAGATGTTTTGGGAATTTTCACTGTATGTTGCTAATGTTCTCAAATAAAGGGGATGACTTTACTCTGCAATTGTATGTGTTGTTGCATAGACATAAGGCTAGAGTACCAAGGCTAGGATGAGAATGTTGAGAATATTACCATCAAATGGAAATCATCTGCATAAGTTCCTTTAGTAGAAGGATGCAAATTTAAAATACAGTTGGGATTTTACCCAACGATATTGAATCATGCTAGTCTGTGAAAAAGGAAGCTTGGAATTTCTTTGGGAAATGATAGTCGATCCTACAAGAGTGGGATTATGTTGATGAGTACTAATATCAAGAGTTGGATGTGAAGGGATGGAAAGAATCTGTAGCAGTAATAATTACTTCTTTAATGAAGGGTTAAATCTTGTATATCTATATAATCCCTCACGATCAAAGGAATGAGTATGGTGACCATTCTTTGAAAAGGGAGAGGATTCATAGATCTCAAGTTTCAAAGGGAACTGAGAAACAAATTTTGTTTCTGGATACAGGAATTGTTGGGCAGGGTTTTTTCTAATCAAGCTAATAAAAAAAGTTGTAGAAATAGAGATTGATTGAGTGAGAAATCGCATCAGCCTCCCTTGCTTGGTGGATAGGAAACTAATCTTCCAGAATTCTTGTGGGAGGAGGAGAGTGGCCTTCGTCCCTAATTGTTGATGAATAGAAGGAAGAATTCTAGGTGTAATGGTTAAGACTAATCTTGAACTAAAGATACTCTAGATTTTTGAACTAGGATACTTAGTAAGTAACATAATTCAAAATTGGAATTGGGCTTTAAGGGAATAGTCCAAATGATATTAGACATTAAATTGTTATAATTAAGGTAAAATGGTTGACTAAATGTTGATTTTGAATATGGTAAAGGAATTTTTGGGGCACTTCTAGAAGCATAATGGGTCAGCTTGACATCCAATGGTGGATGGTGGCCATATAGATATAGTTGGACCCTAGTGAAGGGAATATAGAGAAGGATTACCTTGATCGGAAGGTCCGTTGATCAAGACTAGTTGGAAGCTAGATTGGTTGTTTTATCACCTTGTGAATGGTTATAATTTCCCCGACTATATTTATAAGTGGGAAATGTTTTCATGAAATTTGACGCAATAGTGTCCTTCTTGCCATATTTTATCGCATAGAAAGGGAAACATAGTTATGACTATGTCGGTTAAAATGCACATGCATGATGTAAGGATAAATGTATACTAAAGGCAAAATATGGTTGCCTTTATGAATGATATGTAAGGCAAGAATTTCACTTGCCAAGATTGAATGAATACCATGGTTGCATGGCTGACTCTGCTTTGAAGATTCATAGAAATTTTGTTGGAGTGACAGCTTGGAGTAGGTGTATTCCATTCCCTCAGGAAAGAATAACATAAATAAGATGAGAGAATAAACGAGAAAGGATGCTCTGTTGTCATGATTAGAGGAAAATGATTCTGCCTTTGAGGGTCACATAAGAATGATTGCGAACAATAATGACTTGACCGATTTTAAAATAGAGATGTAGGTGGGTTTTTGAATATACCTATGGAAGCTACAGATAGGTGTATGATTGTGCATATGGGTAAGCTCATCATGGATGTAAGTTAACAAAACCAGAATATATGTGGATACATAATTTGGACACATGAAAAATATGGATGTTTATATTCCTTATGAAATACTTGGTACCCAGCTAAAGCCACCTCAAGGTTGAGGCTATCACATGTAGTGAAGGATATGTAATAAATAAGTTGCATGCTAAAGGAGTTCCCTGTGGAGGAATTGTGTGAAGAATCTGCCAGGAGAGAAAAGTCACAACCTTATTCACTGTTGAGAATTAAGCAACGAGCTACAAGCTTGTTTATATATATATATAAGAATCCTAGATTACATTTTGAAAAACATCATGTAATGAATATAAGACTAATAATGAATCTTGACCATTCTAACTGAATGGTAACGTGAGAGATGCACATGTTCATGATTCATTATGGACAAAAGGATTTGCTATTAAATCATGCTGAATTATCCTAAGAGTTAGGGTGAGCCTAACTGAGGCTGCTCAAGAAGAGAGCAGAAAGATCACAACAAGAAGTAGATTGCATAAGTAAAGGGGGAGAAAAGGAAGAACAATTTTCTCACCCTAAGTACCCTAAATTGTGTAACAGAGCCATAGGATTAAAATTCAATGAGGCTTTAGAGATAAATGAACTAGGTTGAAAATCCTGAGGCGGTGTAGAAAGAATTGGAAGAAGGGGAGAGCCCTCAATCCTTTTCTTACCAAGTATTATGTTTTCTCTGGGATGATATAGATGGTACGCTGATGAAAGTAAAAGGTTTTGACACCATAGTGATGATGGTTTTATTACTGTAGAAACAATCAAGATTTTTTTGTGTTGCACTCATGAAAACATTAGGGATAATGTGATGAAGTGCATAAAGATATGCTATGACATTTTGAAGAGGTTTTATGGATTTGAGTGTTATGATAGATGCATTTTATTTAATATTACAACTAATGTAATTGTAAATATGATGATGCATGCTATGTATAGAAAGGAATTGGAGTTGTTGATGAAGATAGTTGTCAATGTTGGGAAACCTCAAGCAGAGTATGACTATGAGAAGGTTGTGGTCGAAAGATTGTTGGCAGGGCTATAAAAGTCCCCATAAAGCACTGCTAATGAGGTAAAAATCAGAAAGAGGGTGCTAGCAGCCGAGAATTGGTATAAAAATGTTCATGCCTATGTGGCACCAGGTATGAAGGGATTTGGTAAGAACCCTTCTGAAATATTGTCTTAATTTTATGCATGAAATTTTGAAAGGCAGTTGTATGCCTTGGATACCCAAATAGGGTATGATTTAGGAAGGGGAACTTGAATGATGGAGGTGTGAGCCTCTGGTAGTAAAGAGTATTTATATTCCTTGGAAGAATTCATGAGATGATATGTCATGAATGTATTAACCAATCAATGAATGATTAAAGGCATTCATGTGAAACCTTGAGTTTCATGAATGAAAATTTAAGGTTGTGATCGATTCAGAGAAGAAAATATGGTTCTTCTAAAATAATAGTTATGGACAAAGAATCCATATGGTAATAAGTTACTTGAATTCCGACACACCTTGGCAAGGGTGCCTAACCTTAAAAGTGATAATATGAAATCAATGGAAGGGTGCATTATGTTTGAATGCGGCCATAAACATTGGCACATTGATTAAATTCACTTAATGTTGGATTGCATCTAGAAAGATTAATATACTAAACTGATGCGTATGTAAGGAATCAAATTTCTTTTTTCTTTATATCCTCAAATAGATAAAAGTGATTTGATTGTTAGCATGCACAATTTAAGAGTTGTTTTTAATGAAGTTATAAAGGTGCAGTGAAAATATATGTGCATGGAAAACTAACAATTTGTTTGGCTTATTGAAGTTGAAAGTGTGGGAAGAAAAGAGTCTTGGATATGGATGTGCTATAACTCCATAAGGAAAAATAATTACCTACTGAGCCAAACCACAAGGAATGGAATTTCTTTGAAGAAAATGTGTTTGATTGTTAGTGTGCACAGTCCTGAAATTTTTTGTGAGCCACTGCAAGAGTGCAATGAACATATATTGTGCATGAGAACTAACAATTTGTTTGGCCAAGGAATGTTGAAATCGCAGGAAGCGAAGGGTCTTGGATATGGAAGTGTTGTAATCCCATAAGGGAGACCAAAATTGCATGCTGATCCAAACTACTATGGGAAGGAAAGTCCCATAATTGGTGAATATGGTTCCATGCAGAACAAATATGAAAATAAATGAGGAAATTGGAAAATATATTGGTGACGGATTTGCAATAAAATTCTGAAATTTAGAATTTATGACGATGTATCATGAATTTCTATATACCTATGATAGAGATGAGAAGAAACGATCTATCCAGAAAGGAAATATGAAGGCTTCCAAGCTGAAAAGCATGAAAAATGGCTACTGCTGAGCCATGAGAACCCCGTGGTAAGCCATGATCGCCTGGAATATGTTGTGTTAAGGTAACACAAGCCAGAGGGACGCCTCCATAGATCAATTTTGAGGGACACCTCAACTATTAAGGCTTGATGGAGTCTCTGGAATTCTTCTTGTGAGAGAAAAACTTGGCAAGGCATGATGGATCACTCGAGGAATTGTATAGCAAGGAGGGGATGCCTGATTCTAAGCCTAGAGGGTGAGTGACCATAATGAAGAGGAGACTCTGATAGTTATTGTAAACTATTGATTTGGATCATGCACAAATTAGGTATGTCAAGGAAAAAATTGAGCCTGGATAACAAGACAACCATGTGGATGAAAATATACAAATTGCACTGATAAGTATTGTGCTAGATTATGAAATTTTCCTCTTGAATTTTGAACAACAATAAAGTGTTTTCACATGAGAATATGATTAATGTTCTTTTTGTCCAAGAATTATTGAAGGTAGGTGAAAAAGGTTAAAGAGTCTGAAAAAGGACCTGGCCAGAAATAAGGTCAAGACTTTTGAAGCGACTGGATTAGAAAGGCATGATAGTTGTTACTAAGAAATAACACTAAGGACAGTGTTTCTTTTAAGTGGCAGGGGATTGCAACATCCTTGCTTCCCCCAACTTGTAATTAATCATTAATTAGGATTATCATGTTGTGGCATGAAAACATTGTAAACTCATTATTGTTTGAATAACCAAACAACTGACTGTGGGGGTGAAGCCTTGAAAGTACTGGCCATAATATTAGTAGAGGAAAGAATGTGAAAACTATATGATATGGTTCATTATATTGAATGACCCCAAATTTACCAAGGAGGAATCAATTAATGAAGAAAGGAATGGTGGTTGAACTATCAACCAACCCCATGTATGGAAGCATGGTCTAGCTGTGGAATTTTAGTCTGAAGTACCACAGGGTCCTACAAGCTCAAACTGATCCGAGTTTCCTTATGACAGAAGGAACTCGATAGGAAGCATAACCTTCTCAAGGAAGGATGTGCATAAAAGGCACTTAAGGGAATAAAGAGAAGAGTGGAGAATGCGAGAAGCTCTCCAGCTAAGAACGAACAGAAGGCCGTGAGATTGATGTTGAGGGGGAATCTGATAAACCTCGTTGAGGCCATGATAGAGGGAGAAATATCTAAGAGTATGCAGAGAACATGACCTGAGAATAAGGCCATGATCTTGATGTCGAGGAAGCATCTGATAAACCTCCCAGAAGATGTGAAAGAGAGAGGATCATTGAGAATTGGCATAAATTTCCTGGTGATATCATGGCTTGGCACGGGGTTGGCCAGAGCGCTAAGAATGAATGCTTATGAGCCTATGGTTGGGTGGAAAGTTGAACACCCATAGTCAATTAGTTGGTTGCAACCTGTAATAGATAAGTATTCTCTTTTCCTATGAAATTGAAATGTAACTTTAGATTAAAGTTGGATATATTATGAATGTTTTAGGGATGTGCATGTTTTCTTAACAGTTATACTGTATCCCTTTAATTCTTCCTAATTTTGTATTTAAGCAAGTAAGGAATTATCTGGCTTGTACACGTAAATGCCTGAGCCCTGTCATGTCTCAAGTTAGAATAAATGAACTGTGATTTCGTCGACCTTGGGCATAGTTTCATGTGTGCATATTGACAATCCTAGTTGTTCTAAGTCTCCTGGAGGAAGCAGTCTGTTAATCTTAGGATAGGTAGTGCATGTATGCACAGATTCTCCATGAGGAGGAAAGAGACTGAGAACCATTTAATTTCTATAGTTGATGAATGAGTGCAAGGGGTGCGCGGAAGAATCCCTCTAAGTGTTAATTTTAGGAGAAATAGCACAAAGAACCTATGTATTTTAGAGTTGAGGAAGATTAGGAAGGATAGCGAGATTCAAGTCTCGAAAGGGAAGATCCTTTCGACTGGAATACGAATGGATGAGACTAATTCAGGAGGATTTGAAGCTCTTCAGGATCGACATATCTGGAGAATGGACATGGATGTTAATCCTTCGAGCCCTTTAGATTTCAAAGGTCCAAGGAATTACGCATATTCATCGTATAGGAGGTGAATCCCCTAAAGTCCCGAAGATAATGTGGAATGTGAATTTAAGGAACCTTTGAGACCCTTCTCGACTGCTCAATCATGGGGACGCCGGTATCATTTCGAGATCATGTGGGGGCATACATGTCGAGTGACGACGTTTCCAGGTATGGAGACCTCGTGGAAAGGTAAGGGAACGTTGGTGATCTGAGGTAGGTGTCACGTATTATTATCGGTGTGTCTTGGTATGAAATATGTCCCTCTAGGAATGGGCTAACAACAGGACCCAAGGGATCCTTGAGAGGAAGTTACTAGTCGTAGGTCTCATGGGTTACGTGGATACCCTCGGGCCATCAGATCAAGGTTGTGGTCAACATGATGTTGAACGAATCTAGAAGAATTGAGGTGTGAAGGAACAAGGATTCCCAAAGGACAAAGTCCTGAAGTCATCCCAGTCATCCTTTGGAAAAAGGATGCATGGTGGAAGATATTCTACTTTGGATAAAATTCACCTCGGAAGACTCGAGGGGAGGTGATTTGGGAACTTTTCGAAGTGCCTGAGCCCAAATTTTTGATTGGTTGTTCATATGGAAAGGGAGAAGGGATCGCCAATCCCCCTCGCGTCACTTTGGAACTTCTTGAGTTCGGAGATTGGGAGAATTGGCGAGTAGTAAAGTGAACACTCCAGATCCCAAAGTTCTGAAGAGCCCCCCTTTGAGTAGGTACTAGGTCACAGCCTTAGGTCATATGAAGGAAGGGGCCTAGCATGGAAAGATAGCACTTGTTGATCAAATTCATCAAAAGGGGATAGGAAGGAGCCTGCGGGTTTGGAAGAACCTGGACTTTGGAGAAAGGGGAACCTAGAGAGAGTTAAGGAAAATGAAATTATGATGCCCCACCCCTTAGAAATTTCATTTAGGGGTCGGGTGTGTTACATATGGTGTCTCTCATTCTCTTTCGATAGGCTCACGTTGTCTTCTCTCTCTTTTTTTTCTATTTATCTATATATTTTTCCCAAGATGGTTCTCAACCTATCATGTTCCTTCTGTCAGAAGGAAGCTCAGGTCAGCCTGATCTACCAGACCCTGCGATACTTTAGGTTGACATTCTTCAGTCATACCATGCTTCCATTCATGGGGGTGGTTGAGTATTCAACCACCAGTCCTTCCTTCATTAACTGATTCCTCTCCTTGGGATCCGGAGGGGGTTTATCATTCCCAACAAGGGGAAATTCAGGGTCATTTGACATAATTAACCCTCTCTTATAGTTTTCCCATTATTTCCTCTTGTGATATCATGGCTAGTACTTCAAGGCTTCACCCCCACAATCATTTATTGGAAATCTAAACAATAATACATTTACATAATTCACATGCCTTAGCATGGTAATCTTAATTAATGATTAATTACAAGTTGGGGGAAACATGGGTGTCAAAATCCCCTCCCCCTTAAAAGGAACACCGTCCTCGGTGTTCTTTCTCAGTAACACCTATCATTCCTTTTTTCATTCAACAACTTCAAAAATATTTATCCTCTTTCTGGGTCAAGTCTTTTCAGACTCTTGGCCTTTTTAACCTGCCTTCAATAATCTTGGAAAACAAGCATAAGAACCACAATTTCATGAGAAAACATTTTATTTTTGTGAAACATTCAAGAGGAAAATTTTCATAATATAGCACAATACTTATCTGTGCAGTCTATGTATTTTCATCCACATGGTTGTCTAGTTATCTGGGCTCATTTTGTTTCCTATACATACCCATTGTGTGCATGATCCCGATCAACAATGTATGAGAATTGTCAAAGTCCCTTCTTCCTTGTGGTTACTCACCCTCCAGGCCTAGGCTCAGGCATCCCCTTATCCTCTATACAGTCCCTTAGGTGATCCATCTTTCCTTTCCAAGGATTTATCACACAAGAATATTTTTAAGGCCTTCATTGAGCCTTATAGTCTAGGAATCCCTCAAACTTTCTCTGCCAAGGAATACCTCCGGCTTGTGTTACCAAATCAAAACATGTTCTAAGGTGATCATGGATTACCACAAGTTTCTCTTGTCCCAACCAATAGCCTCTTTAATGCTTTCCATCTTGATAGCCTTCATCTTTCCTCCCTAGAAATATATTTTTTATCTCACCTGTATCACATATGTACAACAATTATGAGAAATTATCATCAATTTCAAATTTATAATTTTCTCGCAAATATGTCACCTGGACAGATTTTTCAATTCCATATTTATTTTCAAATTTGTTCCACAAAGGGACCAGATTCACAAACATGGGACTTTCCTTTCCATAACAGTTTGGATTAGCAGGAAATTGGTCTTCCATATGGGCTTACGATACTACCATATCCAAGACCCTTTTCTTCCTGCAATTTCAACAATCCTCATCCAATTAAATTGTTAGTTTTCATGCACTTTACATTTTCAAAACTATGCATACTAACAGTCCAAGTCATTTTCATCCATTCAAGGGTACAGAGAAAAAGAAAATATGATTTTTGACATAAACACCCTTTTAACATACTACATTTATAAATGCAATTCAAATATCAAATGAATTTAATCAATGTGCCAATATTGATGGTCACATTCATACCCAATGCACCCTTGCATTGATTTTTCCATACTTGGTGAAAAACACTCTACCATGGTGTGTTGGAGCTTAACCAACCTCTTCACCATATGGATTATTCATTCTCATTCATTTTTGCAACAATATTTTTCTTCCTTCTATAGGATGATCACGATCCCAAATCAATACCTATGAAACTATAAGTTTCTTTTGAATGGACCCAAGCATTCTTCCTTCATTAGCAACCAGGGTGAAAACACTCATGGCCATCCAGATTTTATTTTCTTTAATTCCCACAAAATGTTAGTAAAATATTGGAAGTTCATCCTTCCTCAATGGAAAATCCATTGTCTTCCCTTTATGCAAACATGCATTTCCTCGAAATAATTCCATGCAATGTGTTAACTGTGAACACCTTTGTTTCCAATCATTTCTTGATTGGTCAATGGAAACATATCAGTTCATGAATTATTTCAAGGGTTACAATGATGCAAGGTCAGAGTTAAACCCTTCCAAATCCTTCTTAAATGCCGAAAGAATTCAAAAACAAACTCGCAAATCACCCACAGAACCCAATCACTATACATGTTTATATAGCATTAACGTGTGGGTTCCTTGCAGGTTCACCCACCAATCGTTAATAGATCGATGGTTCACAACGAATGCAAAACCCCAATGTGATCGCTCTTTATCAGAGAGTTCAATTTCTGCAATGAATACGGGTCGTCGATCTTATCCCTCGAATGATTTTTAAACCACACGATTCTAGATATAATAATCACGATGTAGTAATATTTGACAGACAGTTTAGATTGCCAACATAGTCTCGATTTGCTAATTTCGATCACAGAATATACTTAAACGATTTTTCCATAGTAGATAAAAAATCTTGTATCATAGCCTTCAAATCAATAAAACATTTTTCAGATATGTCCCAGAATATATTCATTCACTCCATTGAATTATCTTTAATTCTTCCATGAGGGAAACACAAGCAATTCTCAATTGTTTCTACAGTAATACAAACATCCTCACTATGGTGTCAAAACATTTACTTTCATCATCGTACCATATTTCTCATCCTAGAGAAAAAAATAATACACAACAAGAAAAGAATTGAGGGTTCTTCCCTTCTTCCAACTCTTTTTACACCGCCTAGAACTTTTCATCCCAATTGAGTTATTTCTAAGGCCTCACTGCCTTTTCTTAATCATGGCTTCAACCAAGCCTATTCAATCAAACTTACTCATTTATTCATTGTCTCTTTTTCCAGCTGTACTTGTTCTCACAGTTGCTCATCTAAGACCTACAACTCTGTAAGCAATTCAAAGTTCTGAGGGTGGGAAAAGTGTTCCTTCTTTTTCCTTTTCTTTTATTTTACAATTTACTCCCTATTGGGATATTCCTTCTCTTTTCCTTAATCCACCTTGGTTAGGTCTCACCCTAACCTTTTTTAATGCAGAAGAATGATTTATTAGTTGTTTTTTGTCCATAATGGATCATGAACATGTGCATCATGCACATTACCATTCAGTTATCATAATGGTAATTATTCATTTATTAGTGTTCTATTCATTACATGATGTTTTCAAAATATAATCCAAGATTATTGTATATATATATATATATATATATATATATATATATATGTTTACAGTCCACTGCTCAATTCTCAACAATAGTCAAGGTGGTGACTTTGTTCTCCTAGTAGAGTCTTCACATAGTTCCTCCATAAGGAACTCCTTCAGCATGCAACTTCCTTACTGCATATCCATCATTATCTGTGATGGCCTCAACCTTGAGTTAGCTTCAATAGTTTACCAAATATTCCATAATGAATATAAACATGCATCTTTGTCATGCATACAAATTATGTATCCACACATATTTTGGTTTTGTTAAATTACATCCGTGATGTACATAACCATATGCAAAATCATAATCCTATGTGTAGCTTCCATAGGTATATTTCAATCCCACATACATCTCCACTTTAAAATAAGTGAAATAATGATTGTTCTCAGTGATTCTCATGTGATCCTCAAAGGCATAATGATTTGCCTCTTATCATGAAAACAAGCGTCCTTTCTTGTGTACTCTTTCATCTATTTATGATACCCTTTCCTAAGGGAATGGAACAAATTTCCCTTAAGATATCATTTAAAACAAAACTTTCATGACTCTTCAGAATGTATTCAACCATGTATCCATGGTATTCATTTAATCTTGTCAATTGAAATTGTTTCCTTACATATCACTCATCAAGGAAACCATATTCTTCCTTTAGTATACATATATTATTACATCATACATGTGCATCACCTACACATTTAATATCATTCATACCTAGTTGGTATTAATATCAAGACTCATATCAAGAAGGTTCACAATGCATTAAATCCATGCACTCAAGCCTATACACACCTGTTAGGACCACACTATGCACCTTTTTGCCTATACTTTTTGCCATTATTATACCCTTGATCATCCATATTTGAACCTATACTATCACTTTGTCTGATCATCTCAAAGGTATACAACGTCCTTTCTCATTACTACACGTTTAATCTATTTTGCATAATATTTTACATCACTTTTGTACTTAACCATTGATTAGAAATACATAAGTGTCCAAAACTGCAGATTTGCATTTCAAAGCCTATTGCTGAAACACAGAACCGATGCTAAAACACGGAGCTACTACACAGTCCGAGATCGCAGATGCCGAAACACGGAGCTGCTACACAGTCAGAGATCGCAGATGCTGAAACACGGAGCAGCCACAAAGTCCGAGGTCGCAAGATGCTGAAACACGGAGCGATCACACAGTCCAGAGTTGCAGATGCTGAGACACAGAAGGAACTGCCAGAACCGACGATGCTGAAACACAAGGAAGCCGCCACAGTCAGCAGTCAACAGTCAGAGCACA
>ML780628.1:296362-316581 GCA_009831015.1 Picea engelmannii
AATCGGAACATCATACCCTCTGTAGGATCCTTTTACTGCTGCAAGTGTGTTAGCCGGGGGTTCGGTTAAGAGGTTCCTACTCAGACAGGAAGGAATCCAATTACCTCGACTTCTGTAGATTTCATTTCCTGCTGTGTGCTAGCTAGAGGTTCGGTTAAGAGGTTCCTGCTCAGACAGGAAGGAATCCAATTACCTCAACCTCTGTAGGTTTCATTTCCTTCGGCAAGTGTGCTAGGCAGAGAATTGATTAAAGGGTTCCTACTCAGACAGGAAGGAATCACAACACCTTGTCCTCTGTAGATTTCTTTTCCCTCTGCAAGTGTGTCAGCCAGGGATAGGGCTAAGTGTTCCTACTCAGAAAGGAAAGAACCAAAACACCCTGTTTTCTGTAAATCTTCATTAATGCTAGCCAGAAACTGGGTTAGTAATCCCTGCTCAGAAAGGAAGGGATCAGACTTCTCTGTTCTCTGTAAACCTCAACCTCACAAGTGTTCTAACAGAAGTAAGGCTCAAAGCTCCTGCTTAGAAAGAAAGGGACTAAGTGGCTTTGTTTTCTGTTAAATAGAGTTAATTGTTTTCTGCATTGTTATTTTCATGAGAGAGTGTTAATGCTGAAGTCTCTGTTGAGAGTAAGGGTCCTGTTCTTTGATTGCAGAATAGTTGTTATTTCCCATTGCAAGTGTTATTTTAAATGTAATCCAGGATTCTTAAATAGATCTTTAAAGGTTTGCAATAGGGAAGTTACTTTCTTGTGATTGAATACAGAACCTCAGTTTATTTGAGCAAGTAAGATTAGTATAAGTTTCTTTACTACAACACTAAGCTGCTTTTGGAATTGAGCATATATAGTGCGCAGTTATCTTTGAAACAAAAGACTTCGCTGGGTTGATAATTTATGTTTCACTTGGTTGTTTAAAATTAATTAAGCAATTATAGTGACCAACAACACATAGCCCAAACATACATCATGCAATTTCATTGCTTGCACCCTTTCCATGTCATACATGCATATGGACATATCATACATCCAGATCCTCCTCCCAGGGATATTACTTCCATTCTCATGACAAGTTCTAGAGAGATACTCAACATTCAGCTTCCCTCTCGGTTGGGAAATTACAATCATTCACATGAAATCCACCTGGAATTTTAACAGACATATTCATAATTGTTGATGATTACAGCTACCTGAGACATCCTCCAGGACATAGACTAAGTGAGTCAACCTGAGAAATATCCCATGAGTTGGGTGTGCCGATGAGATGGGTGTGTGGCTCATATCTGAGACAAAGATCGAATGGTGTACCCCTGTGTGAGGTGGTGAAGCACATGAGCTGGGTGTGGGGTTCCTCTCTGAGACATAGATGGAATGTTTTGTGCCCCTATGTACGGAATCCCATGAGCTAGGTGTGTGGTTCCTCTCTAAGATGGAGATGGAATGTTGTGTGCCCCTATGTGGGGAATCCCATGAGTTGGGCGTATTGTTCCGAGATAGAGATGAAATGATGTATAGGCATCCTCTGTGCAGAGAGTTGATATGATGTGATACTCCAGATGATTCTCCTATGAGACATAGTGAGAAAGATATCTATTGAGTTGGATGTTCCTGTGGCTGAGCACAGGTGAACGCGATCCTAGTGGTTGAGCACTAGTGAGTGTGGTTCTTCTGTGAGACACAATGATATAGATATGTGGACATCCATGTGATCGAGCACAGATGGATGTGCCCCTAGTGGATGAGCACTAGTGGGTGTATGATATCCCTTTCTATATTGTACAATATTCAGACTTACCTGTAACCCTATTTGTGATGTAAAGGGTGCAGGTTGGCCCCACCATAAAGTGGAAGATAATTAATGTAAACGATAATTAATATGGTAATTATTAATTATATTATGAATTATTGAGGTCTTCCCTGTTATTCTAATAGACACCACTATTGATAGGTTCACTATAATATAAGTAAAGGTAAATTCCTCATTGAGGAATTGTATCACAAGTGTGAGTTTCGAAATTTCAGCAAACACATGTTCTTGGGAAAAGTAAGCACCTCTCTTCGGAACCATACTTCTAGGGTTTATAAGAACCCTTTTGTGTGTTATCTCTTTATGGTGGTGGAGTTCTTTCTCTTGAAGAATATAGAAAAGGATTGGCTGGTTTTTCTTACCTTGTTGAGAAGGATTTCCTAGGATACTTCTTGTGTACTTGTGCATGGTGTTTCTTCTTGTGATCTTGGTTGTTGAAACAAATTGTTTATGGTTTAAGTAAAATGATAAAAATGGAATGAAATTCATGATTAAGCCTATATTAATGAAAAATAAACATGGTATCAAAGCATAGGTCTTGAATAACCCATTGCACAAGCAAATTTTAGTCATCCTCTCTCTTCTGCAAAATTGTATGACCCTCCTAGGGTTTCCAGAAAATCCATTCGACCTACCTTTATGAGGAGTTTCAGCACTTGTCACTTGGACATTGTGGATAAAAGGTGTATAGGATTGTATGGAATCCTCCATTTCACCTCCAACAAGCTTCATATTGTATTTCTGAGCATTTTGATTTTTTTTCCCTAGGGTTTCTAGGGTTTTGCTAATTTCTGCAAATATTTTAGAATTAGGTTTTCTGCAAGTCATTGAAGGATCTCTTCATCTCACTAGTGTTATCCTATATTTCAAAGGATTATTTTTGGTAGTCATAATTCCAAAAAAACATAAAAGTGCTAGCCTAACCTAGCCATTAGGGTTTCTATCCTAGTTGACAAGGGTTTGTGAAAAATCTAAAATTATGATAAACAAAATCATGATGGAATACAAGCTTGGTGGTCCAAGAAAACTTAATTCCTGGAAGCCAATAATTCAAGGATATGAAGACATCATCATCTCAACACTATCATTTATGATCCCTACCAATGATAATACTTGGTTAATTGACAGTGGTGCCTCGAGGCACATGACCGGTTTTAAAGATCACCTAACGAATTTTGTTGAGAAATAGACACATATACACGTTGTCCTTGGAGATGATGCTAGATATAATGTGAAAGGGGTTGTAACTTCTACCTTCCAACTAGATTCAGATATGAAGCTTCAAATAAGAGAAGTACTATGTGTACCTGGTGTTATCACTCCAAGAAACTCCTTAGGGTTGTAGGCTAAGAATGCTTGGTAACTTAATAAATCATGAATAATGAATGTGTGGATCAATGGGATAATAGAGAGTAGCTAATGGGAAAACAACTCACAATGCAATCGAATGAAACAGTGCTTTTAGGAATCAATGACCAGACAGAGTAATATCAAAAGGTATGGAGAAAATTGATCTAGATAATCAAGTACAACAATGTGTAGGATCATACAAGCCAGCAAGAATTCTTTTAGTTCAAGTTCATGAGCTTAATAAGAAGATGATAGTTCTTAGAAGATGAGCTAAACTAAAATAAAGTAGAGAACATGGAATAGATGAAGAAATCTGTCATTAACAACAAAAGAAGACTGTCTTTCTGTATTGAAAAATAAGTGTCTTAGTACAATAGCAAAAGTGTATCCAAAATTGACCCCCCTTCCACTCTTAGAAAAGCTAGGCATTTATAGCCTTCTACAATCAGTTTTTCAGATCCTAAAACAATGGATCTGATAATCTAAAAACAGTAAACAAAAACTGTATTTACAAAAAGATAGGGATAGGCCCTCATAATAAGGATGATCCCTATGTCCTGGTCCTTTGAATGTGTTGAACAGTTGATGAAGTGGAGATCAGCCTTCCAAGGCTCCTTAGCTTGATATCATGAAGATAGAATTCGAATTGGGTGATGTTCTTGTTCATCCCTGATATTTTGCCTTAAAAATTGACAAAAACTTAGTCACAAAACTCCTTTTTGACTTCCCTTTCCAAACTAGCTGTTAAGTTAGACTTTATAATTCAACACCTGTCCATTTGAAATGGTTTCAAACCATTCTAACCCAAAAAATCCTGATCTGGGCGAAAATTTGGCTATTCTGGCCGTGACAGGCTTTCACCGGCTAATTTACCCGAAAATCCGCTCCTTAGCTGGTGAAAGGCGGAGCTTTCACCAGCTAACTAGTTATAATTCTTCCTTCTGCGCTGGTGAAAGCGCAATGTTTTTCAAAATCAAATTTCTCAGTCATGGAGAGTCCGTTTTGCATGCTTAAATAGTCGATCGACATCTACAAATCTTAAGATTTCCAATGGTGCTTTCAAATCTTCATTTGGAGCCTGGGAAGATATCAAAATTATACCTACAAGATTAGGCATCACTCTTTCAAAAATGCCAGTGCATTTTTGATCGCTAACATTTGGCTCCAACTGGGATGGAGACCTCCCTGCGAGGTCTCCAAGAACCTGGTAGACCTTGTGCCTTTAGTATTGGGCATGGACTCATTCAGCCTTTTCTAGATCGTGTATCAATATAGCAACAACTTCATATACAAATCATTTTTATATCCTCTGATGTGTGCAGATAGCCTTCCAAGGCTCGTAGATGTGATTTGATCATGATAGAATCGAATTTGCTATCTTTGGAAAAAACAACTGATTTTGTGCCCCAAAAATAGGTGTCTAATTTGACTTTGACACCTCTTCAAACATCATTTTATCAAATCCGGATCTTGAATTTGATGTGTAAATTCAATATGCATCTTTAGAAACTATTTTCAGGATGTTTGGTTGAGAAAAACTTCGATCTGGGCAAAGACACACCTTCGCTGGCCAGTCTCAGGTTTCACCAGCTATTTCGCCTTAAGATTTGCTAGTTAGCTGGTGAAAGCTCTACCTTTCATCAGCTAACTGGTTATAATTCTGCCTTCTGCACTGGTGAAAGTTCTGTTTTATTTTTGAGAAGAAAATAATGTAGAGCAACAATGATCCTGCATAGAGTGTTAGATTCTTCACAGTTGCTCGATAAAGTGTTGTTGACACTTGATGTTTTGAACCTCAGGTGACCTGCAATGCTTGATTCAAGAATTGATATGCTAAGAAAGTGAGGAAAAAACAAATTAGAGATATCGAAATAATTTAAGAAATGACACCACAGCTGCAGAGCATACAAAGAGAATCCAAATGCACAACTGTTGTTATCTATGGCAGGAAGCAGCGCAAGAAGGATCTTCTTGCTAGGGCATATGGGAATTTCTTGATCATTTCCTCAAGCTCAACAATACCAAATTCCTGGCATATTTGATGAAGCTTATCCAGACTAATTTGCTTGCTTCCGTTGTTTTTATATTACTAAAGTGCATAATAGCAGACTCGACACCATCACTGCTTCACTCATGAGAGCCTTCAATTCACCTTTCTGGATTGTGCATCAATACAGCAGCAACAAAATCTGTTTGGATGCTGAGATTCAAGTTTTGGAAGTAACATAAGCAATGCAAAGGATGCATAGAAATGCACGTCATAAGTATTCCACATCAAATACTCAATTCCTTCCGGGTAAGGAAACTGCATAATATTTTCCTCCTTATCATATGATTTATTGCATTATCAGCATCCTGCTGATTTCTGAAGGAAACCAAGACAAATCCCCTTGATCTGCCAGATTTTTGATCCCACATAACCCTTGCATCTAAACAACTTGATAAATATAAAAACAAGGAAAGAGAGTTGCATCTGTAATCTCTCGGCTGAGATTGCCAACAAAAATGTTGTAGTGACCTGATGTGTCTTCTCTTTGCCCACTTGCATAAGCCCAATTGAATTTTATACTCAAGCTCCTCCTCTGAGAGGTAATGAATCATGAGGCCAATGAAGCCACTCAAAGTAAGGATCATCAAGTGCTTCTGGTAAGCAAAGTCCATGGTCAATTGGTGTCAATTCAAAGAATCATATACCTGCATGTCAAATTGTATACTACTACTAGTATGCTTATCCTCCTTCAGCTTTCTGACGAGAATATTACCTCCATGCCTGTCAGTATTCAAAATTCTTATATCGAGAATACCAATTCTATGTACAGCTCCTACAGGAAAGCGAGAAGTGCCATGTTCACTTGCATCGTACTCATGGGGCTGAAAACTTAGGAGGGATCCAATCTTTGCAAAGGGCTCTGACTTACAAGGCAACACATTTGTGTTCACATTTGAAAATTGAATGAGTAGCTTTCACAAGAGCTGTAGGGGTTACCTGTGCAAAGTGGCGATGATCGAGCAGGTAAGAAACTACCTCTCTAAAACCTGTCTCTCCCACTCTGATGGATCTCTTAAGACCCGACTGTCCAAATGGATCTGAAACAGATGTAACAATGTCACCATAGAAAAACGCTCTGTCAACTACTAAAATATCATCAATTTTCTCAATTGTTTCTGCCAGACTTGTCCATATTATCTCAGCATGGTCTTAAAACATAGATTCACTCTCATCCTGATCTTCGTTGCCATTGCTGCTACTATCTAGATCTGAATCACCTACAATTTTAGTTTCCATCCATACCAGACCCTCTTGTTTGGAGCTTTGGAGTATGTCTTCTCTGTACAGGCCTGTGGAAGGTGATTTGGAAGCAGTTTCTATAATAATTTCAACAGACAATGATCAATAGGAAGAAGCTT
The DNA here is from genome assembly GCA_009831015.1 of Picea engelmannii. Taxonomy (NCBI): domain Eukaryota; kingdom Viridiplantae; phylum Streptophyta; class Pinopsida; order Pinales; family Pinaceae; genus Picea; species Picea engelmannii. The sequence continues at coordinate 302,926 of ML780628.1, forward strand.
CTAATCTGTGCGTTGCATTGCCTTTGATATACAATGACTAAAGAAAGTGACTTTCCAGATTTGGAACGTTGATATATGGTAACAAGATTTACTTGAGAAATCTTTGAAGAACTGCCAAAAAAGAATTGCCCAGAGCAACTGTTGCATGTAGCAAGCTTCCGAACCACAACTGCAAAAGAGAATTTCCAGAAGCGATCTTGCAAAAAAGTAACCACTATGAGAGAACCTGCCAAAGGAGAATTTCCCAAAGACACCTTCTCAATCTAGTGGCAGAGGAGAACTGCCCTGACCAATCTTCTAAATAAAACTGCCAAAATATAACTCTTTATCAATCTTCTGAAAATTCCCAAGGAGAACTGGGCTGAACAACTCCAAACTCTGAACTGCTAAACAACATGTACTCGACAATCTTCAAAGATCAAACTTGAAACTGCTGAAGAGGATTGTTCAGTTATCTTCAAAATCAAACGGTTGATATCGAAGTTTGAACTGCACTCTAACACAGGATGCTGAAAGCCGCAGTTAAACAACACCAATCACTAGAATCATAGACCCAAAAAATGTGTTGACTAAGAAGAATATCCCCTTGGCTTCCTTTGTTCATTTTCTTTTCCACGCTGATAGGAAAAAGTGAAACACACAGGCAACGTGTAAGCATTCCAAATTATGTGCCTTGATTGCATGCTATGACAGAGCACCCATCTTTTTCTTCGTGGCAGTTTTGCATGCAGCCTGATATTTGCGTTCATCTCTTTATTTTGCTGAGTAGAATCCCATGTGTATCGGAATATGAATCTCATACATTGATGACTATGATAGAGTAAAAGAAATGGCGCTTAGTGTGGGCTTTGCTGAGTGCATGACTATAATTTCGTAGTTTGAAAACAATCCGGACATGCAAGATTTGTTCAGATACTAATGCGTGATCTCCTTTTCTTACTAGCTGCTCTCATTAGGGAATGAATCTGACGAGATCCTGCAATCGATCCGGCTGCTATGTCACTTCGTTCATTCCTGTATTCTGTGAACCTAGGAGCATCCTCGGCTAAAACAACTGTGTGATGGCCATGAGATTTATCAATCAGTCTAACAGTGTTCTCCAAGCGTGCCCAGAGCTTTGTGAGACTGTAACCCGCTTTTCCATTCCTTTGAGATTCAGTCAAGTAGCCTTCTACCTGCAGAGTCCTCCCATATCTCTCATAGCACAACTGAGGCAATGAGGCAATGGAAATGGGAATCCTTTTGGCCCTCAGCAATTCCTGGATTTCCAACTCCAGTCGCTCGAGCGATCCAGTGGAGATTGGCTCATCATTCATCGATCCAGAAAGGTTGTTGCTCGCCGAGACTTGAACTGAAAGATGATTTCTAGCATGGGAAAAGATGACAATTGCTGCCGTGTTTGTAGTATCCATGGTCCATTTTACATCCAACTCCATATGAAATCTATGGAATGACAACCAAGATCCACGGCTTCAAACTGACATTGTTGAAATGGTTTGTTTCCTCATGCAGCAACCATTATTATACCTAACACAATCACTCCTTCACAGCTGCAAATTTCCTTACAGTGTTGACCTCACAACCCACCCATCCGGATACAAAAATTGAAGGGGAAAATCACTGTATGACAAGATAGGTCGATAGCCTACAGGATTAGAAACCCAAAAGAAAAACCATCTCTATATCTGCCATTTACCACATGGATTCATTTCAAACACACTTAGCTTCCACAGAATTGAACAACCCATGATGAAATTTCCTCTGTGCTATCTGAACTAGGTGAAGTCCAACATGAATTGAATACAACAATCGTTGACCCAAGAGATGTAATTCTCAACCCAAGCCACCACAACCCCATGCTTAGGATGGAGAACATGTCCAAGATCTTGCTTCTTTCCAATTACAGACCTAAAAATGTTTTTGCAGTTTTGGTTAGCATTGTTGCTTGTTGATTTAGATCGTTTATTCTCTTTTGATTTTGGAGTCATTGAAGATAAATCTGTGTTGAATGCACTTAACATGCAGATTGATAGACTTTGATTGACTTGATTGTGATATGGCTCAGACTGTTATAGCTTAGACTTATGACTGCTCCTCTACAAACCCGTGGCTTGCATGCAGCCTGCTCTGTTTATTCAACAATAACTGAAAGCGATCTACGTGCTCATAGAGCGAGCTTATTTTTCTGTCTACTCCTACATCTAGCCAATAGAAGTATATTGATCAAGTAAAAGTATATTTCCAATGCAGCCATGTCAGAAACTGATTTACAGGCCTCATGCTAGATCTTGACCCGAAAAATAATGAAGGCCATATCATGCAGAAAAGAGGTTTGAGCGGATGATAAAAATAATATTCTTCTGACATAAATATTTTAACATCTATGCTGCTGATAGAATCCAAAAAATCAGCAATAGGGTCTTCAAAATCATAAGGAAATACCTTTTTGAACTGTTGATCCAACTGAAAATTGAAATGATGTTGAAAGCTGCCTTTACTGATCTCACTGTTGAATGTAGGCTTCTCAACCCTTGCCGGAGAAACATGTAGGATGGATTGCTGATCTGGACTTTTCAGCTCCTCACCTTCTTCTCCATATTTGCTGCAATTCCCCTATGTCTGCACATCTGAAAAATGAAGGTTGGCCTCATCATCTACTGCAGATCCAAATCCGGGATTTAGGTTTTCTCTGTTATTGGGATCAAGAGACTCATGACTAGTATCAATTACAGCATCAACACATTCTTGATCATGATTCTTGTGTTCTAGCTGAAGATTAGACAGTCCCTGCGAATCTGGAATTTGTAGGTTGTCCTCATCAACCTCTATAGATCTGGAACTGTCACTTGTTGTCTTGTTAATTTGCTCATCATTTCCAATTTTTTCAGAAGAAACAATATGATCTTCATGACAACCTAAAACAATGGATGCATTTAATACAATGTCAAAAGCATCACTAAAGTTATCATGGTATGAATCACTGATCTCTTGATCATAATGAAGAATATCCTCTGCAACAACATATTCTTCATGAGTATCTAATTCTTTAGTCAATAATTGAAATTCATGACAACATTGAGGGTAGAGAAGATCAACTGGAAATATCCCTTTACAAAACACATGGAAGGCAACATGAAAATCAGCCAAAGAGCTAATACTAGCAATAGGAAAATATTGGTACCAATCACGAGCAATCCCTTCTAATGAAAAACAAAAGAGCCGGATCTGAACATCCTCATGCACTACCTGCAACTGATGCATGTAATCATGAAAGTCCAGCAAATGTTCAGCTGACACTTCCCACCCTTCTCCTCGAAATCTGGGAAGACTGTTCTCCCATTCATCTCTAGTAGGTACTTGATTAGGGAAACCAACAATACTTGAAAAATCACAGAACACATACCTCTTGGCTAAGATCCTGTTCATTTCATACCAATCGGGTCGCCAACGGATTTCAGAATAGTGGAGTCACCACCGAATTCGTCCTTCATGGAGTCGCCAGATAGATAATTACAACCAAGTGATGTCCAATATTTGTCTATCATCAAAGTTGGATCTTGTCATCTCCCAAGGAAGCTGAGCTTCGATCTCCTCTCCCCGGCAACGGTGCCAATTTGTTATCACTCCAAGAAACTCCTTAGGGTTGTAGGCTAAGAATGCTTGGTAACTTAATAAATCATGAATAATGAAAGTGTGGATCAATGGGATAATAGAGAGTAGCTAATGGGAAAACAACTCACAATGCAATCGAATGAAACAGTGCTTTTAGGAATCAATGACAAGACAGAGTAATATCAAAAGGTATGGAGAAAACTGATCTAGATAATCAAGTACAACAGTGTGTAGGATCATACAAGCCAACAAGAATTCTTTTAGTTCAAGTTCATGAGCTTAATAGGAAGATGACAGTTCTTAGAAGCTGAGCTAAACTGAAATAAAGTACAAAACATGGAATAGATGAAGAAATCTATCATTAACAACAAAACAAGACTGTCTTTCTGTATTGAAAAATAAGTGTCTTAGTACAATAGAAAAAGAGTATCCAAAATTGACCCCCCTTCCACTCTTAGAAAATCTAGGCATTTATAGACTTCTACAATCCATTTTCAGATCCTAAAACAATGGATCTGATAATCTAAAAACAGTAAACAAACACAGTATTTACAAAAAGATAGGGATAGACCCTCATAATAAGGATGATCCCTATGTGCTAGTCCTTTGAATGTGTTGAACAATTGATGAAGTGGAGATTAGCCTTCCAAGGCTCCTTAGCTTGATATCATGAAGATAGAATTCGAATTGGGTGATGTGCTTGTTCATCCCTGATATTTTGCCTTAAAAATTGACAAAAACTTAGTCACAAAACTCCTTTTTGAATTCCCTTTCCAAACTAACTGTTAAGTTAGACTTTATAATTCAACACCTGTCCATTTGAAATGGTTTCAAACCATTCTAACCCAAAAAATCCTGATCTGGGCGAAAATTTGGTTATTCTGGCCGTGACAGGCTTTCACCAGCTAATTTACCCGAAAATCCGCTCCTTAGCTGGTGAAAGGCGGAACTTTCACCAGCTAACTAGTTATAATTCTACCTTCTGCGCTGGTGAAAGCGCAAAGTTTTTCAAAATCAAATTTCTCAGTCATGGAGAGTCCGTTTTGCATGCTTAAATAGTCGATTGACATCTACAAATCTTAAGATTTCCAATGGTGCTTTCAAATCTGCATTTGGAGCCTGGGAAGATATCAAAATTATCCCTACAATATTAGGCATTGTTCCTTAAAAAATGCCAGTGCGTTTTTTATCGCTAACACCTGGAATGAAGGGGAACCTCGCCTCCATTTCTTCCTTGGAAGATGAAGGATACAAGGTTACCTTTTCAGAAGGAATATTTCTTGCATGGCACAAAGACTCACATATAAATTCTGCCAAAGTAATTGGTTTCCGAGAAAAAATCCTGTACATATTAACCATCAGACCTATTCAGGCCCTGTTGCATAACACTATCAAATTGAGTGAGCTATGACATAGAATACTTGCTCAGATTCATTATAGAGATCTCCCAGCTCTATGGAAGATGGTAACATGTCTTCTAGAGATACATATTCAACATAAATGTGTTTGCAAAGGTTTTTCTCTTGCTAAGAATGTTAAAGGATCCTTCTTTAACAGTGATAATGGATCTAAGGAAATCTTGCACTTGATACATTTAGATGTGTGTGGGCCAATGATTGTTGGATATTTTAATGTGTGCTTCTACTATGTATGCTTCATAAATGATCACTCTTGAAAAACTTGGATTTACTTCCTAAAGAACAAGGATGGAGTCCTTGCAAAATTTCAAGAATTCAAAGCTCATGTTGAGCACCTGACCAGAGGAAAGATCAAGGTACTAATATAAGTAATGGAGGAGAATAAACCTCCAAAGATTTCAAAAATTTATGTGTTGAAGTAGGGATCAAGAGGGAGTTCATAGTTCCTTAAAACCCTCAGCAAAATGGGGTTGCAGAGAGGAAAAAAATAACTATCATTGAAGAAACCAAAGAAATGATATATGATCAAAGTCTACCTATGAATCTATGGGAAGAAGCATGGATGACAAAAGTGTATGTTCAAAATAGGTGTCCTAATTATATATTGAATAAAATTACCCCAAAAGAAGCCTTCACCGGAGTAAAGCCTGATATTGGACACTTCAGGATATCTGGGTGCCTAGTATATTTCCATGTAACCAAAGAGAAGAGATCCAAGCTAGACCCTTCAGGGAGAAAGGGAACATTTGTAGGATACAATGAATACTTGAAGGCATATCGGATGTGCATTCCTAGTCAGAGACAGATTGAAATAAGAAGAGATGTTACTTTTGAATAAGAGATAGCCTTACAAAGATCCAAAGAATCTCAGATGGAAATTGATAGTGAGATATTGATTTCTCCCCATTCAGCAGTTCAGAGGGAGACAAAAATTATTCCATTTGATCTAGTTGTCCTAGTTGATCTAGTTGTTCCAGCCGATCTAGTTGCTCCAATTGACATTCCTAGAGATATTACAGTAGGACAAAAAAGTCCTTCTTGGGCCCGACAAACTCTACAGGAAGCAGAGGGACATACAACCCCTCAAGGGACAACTAGAGAGAGAAAGAGACCAAAGAGATTCTCAATCTATCTGTCAGCCATGAGCCACATCATTGACTCCAAGCCTTCTTGTCATGGAGAAGATTTAGGTGAACAAGTATGGAAAGATGCCATGACATAAGAATACCAGTCTGTATTGAAAAATGATGTATGGGATATTGTTCTAATACCAGAGGGAAAGTCTGTAGTGACTTCCAAATGGATTTATAAAATCAATCATGTAGCTGATGGAAGCATCGAGAAATACAAAGAGAGATTTGTAGCTAGAGGGTTTTCACAAGTAGAGGGAGTTGACTATGATGAGAATTTTCCTCCGGTAGCTCGATACACTTCCATATGTTCCATCATTGCACTAGATGCTTCCATAGGTTGGAAGCTACATCATATGGATGTAAAGACAACCTTTCTCAATGGTGAAATTGAAGAATAAGTTTATATCGAGCAGATAGAAGGATTCATTATACAAAACTAAAAATCTCATGTGTGCAAGTTGAAGAAAACCCTGTATGGCCTAAAGCAAGCACCTCATGCTTGGTATGAGAAAATGGATAGATTCCTGATGAGTTTGGGCTTCGAAAAGAGTGTTGTTGATCCAAACCTATATTATCACATTGATGGAAACAAGTGATTAATATTGGTCCTATATGTGGATGACATTTTCCTCACCAGTTCAGAGAGAGTCATTGCGGAATGCAAAAAAACCTTGACAACTAAATTTGAGATGAAGGATTTAGGCTTGGTGCATTACTTCTTGGGACTAGATGTATGGAAGAGGACAGATGAGATTTTCCCGAGTCAAGGAAACTATACTGTGGAGATATTGAAAAAGTTTAGTATGAAAGAATGCAAATCCATGCCTACAACAATGGTGATGGATTTAAAGAAGATGAGTGATGTTGATTCAGGAGAGATCGATCCACACTTATACAAACAGTTGATTGGATCACTAATGTATATAGTTAACACCAGACATGATATATGTTATGCAATGAATGTGCTTATCCATATCTTGATCCAACCGAGAGAGACTCACTGGATAGCAACAAAAAATGTATTGAGATACCTACGAGGCAAAGATGGATATGGCCTAAGATATACCTCCAGTGTAGACTTGATCCTGCAGGTATATGCCGATGCATATTGGGTAGGGATCGCAGTGCACTGGAAGAGCAACTCCCATTCTTGCTTTACTTTAGGGTCTTCCATGGTTTCCTGGTGTAGTAGGAAATAAATCTCTGTGGAATTGAGTACCGTAGTGGCAGAGTACATAACATTGAGTGTGGTATTCTACGAAGCAGTGTAGCTTTGCAAACTTCTGACTGATTTATTCGATCATGAGATGGATCCTACTATTATCCATTGTGATAACCAATGATGTTTGAAAATCTATGATAGCCCTATGTTTTATGATAGATTGAAACAGATCAAGATAAAATATCACTATATCAGAGACATGGTGCAGAGGAAAACAATGCACATGAAATACCTTCCTACCCATGAGAAGATTGCAAACATATTCACCAAACCTCTTGCCAAGATGAAGTTTCAGTACTTTCGTGAGAGACTTGGCCTGGTGGAGAATGCCTCCCAAACTGAGAGGGAGTGTTGATGATTACAACTATGTGAGAAATCCTCCAGGACACATACTGAGTGAGTCGACCTAAGAGATATCCCATGAGTTGGGTGTGCCCATGAGATGGGTGTGTAATTCCTATCTGAGACAGAGATGGAATCTTGTGCCCCTGTGTGAGGTGTTGAAGCCCATGAGCTGGGTGTGTGGTTCCTCTCTGAGACATAGATGGAATGTTGTGTACCCCTGTGTCGGGAATCCCATGAGTTGGGTGTGTGGTTCCTCTCTGAGACAAAGATGTAATTTTGTGTGCCCCTATGTAGGGAATCCCATGAGATGGCTGTGTGGTCCCTCTTTGAGACGGAGATGGAATATTGTGTGCCCCTGTGTGGGGAAGCCCATGAGTTTGGTGTATCATTCTAAGATAGATATGAAACTATGTATTGGCCTCCTATGTGCATAGAGTTGAGATGATGTGATACTCGAGATGATTCTCCTATGATACATAGTGAGAAATATATCTGTTGAGTTGGACGTTCTTGTGGATGAGTACATGTGAACGTGATCCTAGTGGTTGAGCACTAGTGAGTGTGGTTCTTCTATGAGACACACTGAGATAGATATGTAGACATCCCCATGGCTGAGTAATAGTGGGTGTATGAGATCTCTTGATATATTGTACAAGAGTCAGACTTACCTGTAACCCTATTTGTGATGTAAAGGGTATAGGTCGGCCCCACCATAAAGTGAAAGACAATTAATGTAAAAGATAATTAATATGGTAATTATTAATTATATTATGAGTTATTGAGGTCAGGCCTATTGTGCGAATAGACACAACTTTTGATAGGTTCAGTATAATATAAGTAAAGATAAATTCCCCATTGAGGAATCATATCACAAGTGTGAGTTTGGAAATTTCAGCAAACACTTGTTCTTGAGAAAAGTGTGCACCTCTCTTGGGCACCAGTATTCTAGGGTTTATAAGAACCCTTTTGTGTGCTAGGTATTTATGGTGGAGGGGGTCTTTCTCTTGAAGAATATAGCAAAGTATTGGTTGGGTTTTCTTCCCTTGTTGAGAAGGGTTTCCCGGGAAACATCTTGTGTACTTGTGCATGGTGTTTCTTCTTATGATCTTGGTTCCTGAAACAAATTGTTTATGGTTTAAGTAAAATTCTAAAAATGGAATGAACTTCATGCTTGATCCTAGCTTATTGAAGAACCAACAATAACTATGTTTTCCTTTCTACATGATAACAACTAGCAAGAAAACACTCTTTCCTCAACTTCCATGAAAACATTTCCCACTCATAAATAGATCTAGGAAATTATAATCATGCCCAAGGTAACAAAACAACCAATCTAGCTTCCAACTGGTCTTGATTAGTAGACCTTCCGATCGAGGAAATCCTATTCTAGATTCCCCTCAGTAGGGGTCCAACTATATTTATATGGATACCATCCACCACTAGATGTCAAACTAACCCATTGGGCATCTAGAATTTCCCCAAAACTTCCTTTACCACATTCAAGATCAACATTTAATCAACCATTTTACCTATTTATAATAAATTTTAATTTCTAATAACATTTGGGATATTCCCTTAAATCCCAAATACAATTTCGAAGTATGTTACTTACTAAGTATTCTAGTTCAAAACTCTAGAGTATATTTAGATCATAATCAGTCTTAACCATTGCACCTAGAATAATTCCCTCTGTTCAACAAAAATCAGGGACGAAGGTCACTCTCCTCCTACCACAAGAATTCTAGAAGATTAGTTTCCTATCCACCAAGCAAGGGAGACTATTTTTATTTCTCACTCAATCACTCTATATTTCTACAACTTTGTTTATCATCTTGATTAGAAAAACCCGTCCCAGCAATTCCTATACAAAGAAACAAAATTTTGTTTCCCTGTTCCCTTCGAAACTCGAGAGTTGCACATGCTTTCACTTTTCAAAGAATGGTTACCAGAACCATTCTTATTGCATAGAAACATCCTTGCATTAATAGGGATACAAACTACCCTAGCACAACCATGAGATTTTGAAATCACTCTTGTCACTTCTCTCCTACCTTCATGAAGGTTGCTCTCAATCTATAGGGTTCATTTTTACTTGCTTACTAGATTATTCCAGAAACAATTTTCAGTTAGTAAATTTACCTTACCATTTCCATTAATCCTTTGATCGTGAGGGGTCATACACATATACTGAGTTTAATCATTTATTAAAACAATAATTATTATTGCTACAGATCCTTTCAATCCATTCACATCCAAGTGATGTTATTAGTGCTCATCAACATAATCCCATTCCTGTGGGATTGGTCATGATTTTCAAAAAGAAATGGTAGGATTTGTCTGCCACATACTAGCATGATTCAATGTCGTTGGGTAAAATCCCAACTGAATTTTAAATCCACATCCTTCTACTCGAGGAACTTATGTAGATGTTTTTCATTTGACAATAATAGTATTAACAAGCTCATCTTAGCCGTGGTAACCCAATATTATGTTTGTACAATAGCACATACAATTTCACAATGAAGTTAGCTTCCTCATTTGGAAAACTTAGCAACATACAATGCAGATTTCCAAAACATCTATCAACAATAGAAAATTTCATTCCTCGCTTCAGTAGAGGTGTACTAAGCCTCTTAGAAATGGGTAAAATAGGGTGTTACCCATTAATGTCCTCTATTAATATTTATATGTGACTCGTGCATGAACCTAAGAAGGACAAGTATTGTTTCCATGCTCTGATACCAATTTGTAACACACCTAACCCCTAAATACCCTTTTATAGGGGTGGGGAATCAAAATTTTTCTCACTCTAATCATCTCAAATGATTGCGCTGAGGTGTTCATCCTCTTATACTCTCCCATAGATTTCTAAAGATTTTTACCAACTCTAATCCAACCTCAGGTTTGCAAGATACAACCTCCAAAATTTATTTGAGCATTATTAGTTGGAGTCTTCGGCGTTCGATACTGAATGCCCCTTTCCTTACCACACACATACTCCCCGAAGTCCCGAAATCTCTCCACATGGCCTTAGACGTTCAACGATCGACACTCGATGTTCTACATTGAACGTCAGCATTCAACATTCGATGTTCAACATTGAATATCCCTTTTTCGGTGTTTGGCATTGGACATTGAGGTTAAACGTTCGATGTTGGACGTTGAGGTTGAATTTTCGGTGTTCGGTGATCGATGATCGATGTTAAATGTCCCTCTACTATAATACACCCCAAATATTTCAAAACCTCTCCATGTGGCTTCGACCACCTGGAAAAAATAGGTAAGTTCCAGGGATGACACACAACAAGGGCCAATGGTGACACGGGTCCTCATCAAGGGGTGACATGTGTCACTTTCCAATAGGAATATAGGGTCTATGAAATGCAAAATCCAAGGTGACACACGGCTCATCGATCGTGGTTCCATGTAGCCCTGGTGATGTCAGCCTACTACGTCCCACTAGAATGAAAACATTCCAACGTCCCTCATATCTCATGCTCAAGGTGCATCCACATAGATCCATGAATCTACAACTCATGTTAATTCATAACTTCAACGTTTGGGAGTTTTACGATGAAAAATTATCTTTTCATTCGAATTTCATTAGCACCGGATTGACCATAGCCTAGATTTGACGGTTAGGAAAAGTCCCAAAGCATCCTTAGATCGACGAATCTCATTACTTTGAGCTCCAGAGCTTATCGACACACCACACCTCAAATCCCCCGGAGTGTCAAGTCTGTCGACTAAAGGATCTCGCGCCATGTGTCCCCTACCTGTCAATGACTCATATTTACTCTGTCATTCGTGACTTCAAGAGTCTTCATGCCTTGAAGAATCTTGGCCAAGTTCCTCCAGAGTTCCATGTCTCTGAACTATAGTATCTAACGACACATGTCCTTAACAATCGACGATTGGGATGGAATCTGTCCTTTCGGTGCTACAACTAAGTGCAGATTCACCATCAATTCAAAACCTCTGAGATATACTTAATCCATGGACATGCATCCTAGTTGATAGATGATTAAGAAGGGTTCTCAACAGAGTCCCCATATCGACGGTTGAGGAGGATCCTGAAGGATACGAAGATCGATGGTCCACGTTACTTCATAAATTTGGCATTCATGAGTTCAGAAGGTGAAACACCTTTGTTCTCCCAAAGTGGTCAACATCGGATTGACCTCGACGTAGATCTAATGGTCATGGAAATTATGAAGTTTCCTTAGATATACGGCCCACGTCACTTTGTGACAGGTAAGTGGATTGGGGTTTAACCCGGGGACGATCCCCATGGTAACGGGTAAATGAAATTCAATTTTTGGTCCACCATCAAGCCACTGACTCAACAAGTTGTCTTTGAAACAATTTGGTCTTTGCAATGCTTGAATTCCCCAGGGCTCTGGACTCCCGAATTCTTGAACACTTAGCTCCCTCGGAACTTAACCTAGGGTTTCTAGGCCTTGGTTATATAGAGCTTTGTCAAGCCCTAAAGGATACAATCATACCTATTGGTCAAGATTTGGTTAAGGTTCCAACACCCCAGAGCTCCAAACTCTCGGAGTCTCGAAGCCAGATAGGCTTATATCCTTTTGTCTAGTGCAAGGTTCCCAGACCTTGGTCATATGGATCCTATACTGAATTTCAGGATGTAAGGTCTACTCTAATCCGATATTTCTTTAAGTTTGAGGGCACGATCATGTGGTCTCTTAGGATTCTGGTTTGAAGGAAGTGCCCTCCAAATTCACATAACTCTAAGTTCTAAAACAGGATTGGGTATCTTCAACCCAACCTAGAGGCCCAACTCATCATCTTACAGTTGTTTGCATGCAATGGCTTACATAAGAAAAATTAGGCATTCTCATTATAAATTAGACGATGTAAAACTTAGTCACATACACAAACATTCAGTCATGCATTTAAATTCAATTGAATAGGGTTCAAAATATACTTATCTATTACATGTCACAACTGTAAGGTAGCTAGAGAGGTAGTGGGGGGGCCCAGAGGGCCCATAGTGATAATAGTGGAGGTTATTCAATGTAAGGTGGACTAGGTCCACTATATTATTAAATAAGGCCCACTATGGTAGTTAGATATAATAAATGGGTAATTAGATATAATAAATGTAAGAGGACTTCTTAAAAGGTTCTACTTCTAGAAGATTCCTCCTCTAGAATGTTCTTAGGTGAGGGTAGCACTATATAAAGGGGTTCAAGCAATGTAATGAGACATGAATAGAAATATTGTATTGTGGAGCGGTATCTCAATACGAGGATGCCCCCTCGAAGAGGCAAGTGAATAGGAGAGGATCCCTTCCATAATAGGATCCATTGTATGGTGTTTCCCTACCTCAAGGGTTTGGTAATAATAAAGTGTGGTTTCTTCTATCTTGCTTGTGGATATATTGTGTATTCAGTATTTGTGGTGATTATATCTTTAGATCTGGTATTGGTTCTTAACAAGTGGTATCAGAGCACTTTCCTTGGGCAGACATTGTGGGCAAATATTTTTATTTTTGCAGATTTTTTTTCGGAGTAGAAAAAAGAGGGCCGCGACATTCTCGAAATTTTTGGTATATTTATGTATAAAATTTGCAGAAAATGGTTGTAGATCTTATTTCCTCTCAGAAAAATACCCAATTTAAAAAAAAAAATCGTTCGAAACGGAGTCCAGAAGGTCAAGATATTGAGGTTTTAAAATCTGCAAATTTTCAGGGTTTTTCTGCGGACGGCGGCGTGATTTGTTTTTATTTTTGTAGCAGTTGGAGGCCGAATTTTTCCAATAAAGTTACAGATCTGAGTTCCTCTCACAATTTCACCCAATTTCAAAAAAAAAATCAGCCGAAACGGAGTCCGGGAAGTGAAGTTATGAGCATTTTAAGTTCAACAGTTTTTTAGGGTTTTTCCAGAAAAAACCGCGATTTTCT
>ML780628.1:317195-350821 GCA_009831015.1 Picea engelmannii
TCAATGTAAGGTGGACTAGGTCCTCTATATTATTAAATAAGGCCCACTATGGTAGTTAGATATAATAAATGGGTAATTAGATATAATAAATGTAAGAGGACTTCTTAGAAGGTTCTACTTCTAGAAGATTCCTCCTCTAGAATATTCTTAGGTGAGGGTAGCACTATATAAAGGGGTTCAAGCAATGTAATGAGACATGAAGAGAAATATTGTATTGTGGAGCAGTAGCTCAATAGGAGGATGCCCCCTCAAAGAGGCAAGTGAACAGGAGAGGATCCCTTCCATAATAGGATCCATTGTATGGTGTTTCCCTACCTCAAGGGTTTGGTAATAATAAAGTGTGGTTTCTTCTATCTTGCTTGTGGATCTATTGTGTATTCAGTATTTGTGGTGATTATATCTTTAGATCTAGTATTGGTTCTTAACAACAACTAACTAACTGACTATGGGTGTTCACCTTTACACCCAACCATAGGCTCAGAGGAAGTCATTCTTATCACTCTGGCCACCCTTGTTCTAATACATTATATCACTAGGGAACTATGTCTTCTCTATGTCATAGTATCCCTGTGAGGTTTATCAGATGCTTCCCCAACATCAAGCTCACGACCTTCCTCTTTTTTTTCTGCATATCCGGGTCGCACGTTCCCCTATGTGCATGCATTCTTTTTTGGTGTCTCTCCTGATCTCTGTAGAACCTTAGGCCATCTTCTCTTTTTTTCTATTTTCTCTATATATTTTTCCCAGGATGGTTCTCAACCTATCTTGTTCCTTTTGGCAGAAGGAAACTTAGGTTAGCTTGATTTTCCAGACCCTGCGGTACTTTGTGATGACATTATTCAGTCAGAATATGCTTTCATTCATGGGGGTGGTTGAGTACTCAACCACCAGTCCTTTCTTAATTAATTGATTCCTCTCCATGGGATCCGAAGGGGGTTTATCATTCCCAGCAAGAGGAAATTCGAGGTCATTTGACATAATGAACCCTCTCTTATAGTTTTCCCATTCTTTCCACTAGTGATATTATGGACAATACTTCAAGGCTTCATGCACATAGTCATTCATTGGAAATATAAAAAATAATACATTTACATCATTCACATGCCTTAGAATGGTAATCATAATTAATGATTAATTACAATATGGGGGAAACATGGGTGTTACAGTCAAACTTATCATTTACTACTTATTGACCTGTGGTATTGATCCATGGTATTGATTAGTTAAGAATTGAATATAACTAGTGCATGCACACAAAGAACCCCAACCTGATGTGGATTGCATTTTCTCCTCAGAAAGTCTATATATTTTACTCATTTGAATCATTAATATACAAGTGAAATTATAATTGTTCCTTCAATAATATAGTCTTTTTTAGTGTTATTGTGTTCTCTCTTCTCTCTTTTTCTTGCAATTCTTCTAGTGTATTTTTTTCTCGCAACAATATCTTGTCTTGTTCTTGAAATCCTACATGGTAGAAAAGTAGTAGAGTGGATTGTGAGGAAAAATAACATTATATTGTAAGTTTCTCAAAGATTGAATAACCCAAAGAGAATGGAACAACCATCTACATAAGTGATTCTTACCCCATTCAATTAATTTGAATGAAATCCCAAGATCATACTTCTGTTAAGGACTAAGGAACTTTATAGGATCACTATAGGAACCAAAGAACATCCCAATTCCTCCAATGAGAAAGCTCAGTTTCTCTACAGACAAGATATGGCATTTGAGCTAATATGCTTGTCAATTTCTCCAAAATTACTCTTCTACATAGAATCATCTACCACTCCTGATGAAGTATGGACCACACTGGAGGTTCTCTCCAAGAAACAAAATGATCTTGAAGATTGCATACCAGAGAACGACAAGAAAAATACTAAAGAAAATCTATCTGAAGATCTAGGTAAGGGCCATGCTATAACTGTTATGTTTTCCTCACCTAATACTTGGATTTAAGATTCAGGGAACATGTTATTATATCCTTACATAGATAGATTGTTCATTGAATGAAGTGAGAAGTTTGATGACGACCCTTTACATGCATTCCAGGAGCAACCTGCAACAACTTATCCACCTCTTCCTAAATCCAATCTCAGAGAGGATTCTTCATATTAGATGGATCAATTTTCATATTAGATTTCAAAATCTAATTTAAAGTTTCATGAGCATGTTATTACTGATCCAGATCTTAGAATACGGTGGGAAAAACATACCCAATGAGTCACCAAATATCTAGCGGGTGAAACTACTGATCCAAGGTGGACAATATCTCATTTTGAGGGTGTTTTGCATACCCTCAAAACTACTAAGCCATTATCACTGATGAATTTCTATATGGTTCTTTCATCTAATCCTCAACCCTATGAAAAGGTTTTAGGAAACCATTATTGGGAAGATATCATGAATAAGGAATATAATTCCCTCATTAAGAACCAATCAAAGAAATTTCATAGCTAAACTATTCTCATTGGTGCATCCACTTCACCAAATCTATACGAACATCTACATATTCATCAAAACCTTCATCGAGAATAAATTTGTAGCCTTGTAGTGTCTCCTTGGGGTGAAGGGAACAACTTCATATTACTTGATCATGTTAGCATTTCCTTTGTTGGAATTCCATTTTGAGGGGGGTGGAGGGTTCTTCCCACTTGGTTTCCCCTCTTTATATCACTTTTGTTTGAGTTATTTGTTTGTACATGAGTACCTCACATGGTTTAATTGTCGTTACTCATACATCATGCCTACTCCCAAGTTGTGATTCAAGGGGGGTGTTGGAGTACATGCACAACATTTTACTTTACAAGGGACATCCATGTCTATTTTTATCCATTCCTAAAAATTAGGGGGTTGCCTATTTTTAGTAGTGTTGTTTATAAAGGGTCTAACATATGGCATTGACTGGGAAACTAATGCGCATTGGATGTGGATAACTTATCCCCTTAGGAAGTTCACATTTCTTTTATTATTAATGAAGTGAAACTTATCATTTACCACTTAGTTACTTGTGGTATTGACCCAAGGTATTGATTAGTTAAGAATTGACTAAATATAACTAGTGCATGCACAAAGAACCCCAACCTTATGTGCATTGTGTTTTCTCTTGGGAATGTCTATATATTTTACTCATGTCAAGAATTAATATACAAGTGTAATTTGGATTGTTCCTTCAACAATATTGTCTTTTTGAGTATTATTTCATTCTCTCTTCTCTCTTTTTCTTGTAATTTTGCTAGTGTAGTTTTTTCTCGCAACTAGATCTTGAATTGTGCTTAAAATCCTACATCACCTAATTTGTCTTCTAGTGCTTGCAAACTTGACCATAACTTGGAAACTAATTTTTTTCATAGTTATAATCAGTAACTTACACATGTATGCCTCCTCTCATCTTACTTTGAAACTTGTAAACTTTGGAAACTATCTTAATCATTAATAGTTTAATATTTCTCCCCATATTCATTTTAATGACTCCATGTTTGATGTCTTCTTTAACATTTTCATATGATGTTCTTTTTCCTTGCTATAAAATATGCACTTTGCCACTTTTCCTTTAAGCTTGATTCCATCCTTATGTTCTAAGGGATGTTTTAATATTGAGTTGGTCATTTCTCATATTTATTTACCATACATGTTGTCTTTCCTTTTAATCAATTATATCTTAGTTCATTATCATTACTTGTGTTTTTGATTGTATGAATGTAGAGGATTTATTGTTTCCTTCTTATAAATCAACCTTTCCTCTATTGACTACAATGCATTTACTTTGGGGATATATTTAGAGTTATTTATACCATGGGACTTACTTTAATCATTGGTATCTTTCTTTGTGCTAAGAGGATGACATCTCATCATCATCTTTTAAGGAAAACTTTAAGGATGTGATATTTATCCTAGATTTTATAAAGGGAGGTGAATAATGCATTCAATATCCACTTTAAGGTAGGGAAGTCATTTGTTTTTTTCATACAAAAGTCTACCAACTTTGTTAATAATTCCTTATGGAAGAAAGTAATTAGGTGAAATTTTCTAATTAAATAATTTATGATGAGTGAATATTTATGATATATGTTTTTTATATTGGGTTAAAATTGACACTCTCAATTTCTTGGTATTATATCCAATATGAATATTCTAATCCAACATGCCTCTTATGTGAGTGTTTTTCATTGTTGTCTTACATGTGCATGTGTTAGTGAAAAATATCAGGATAGGATTGGAAACCCATGCACATTGCTAAGAATAACATAACCATATAAAAAAAATAAAAAGAAAAAGAAAAAGACCCAATGCAAATTTCGATTGAAGGGTTAATGAAACATATTTTCTTGATGAATTTGCACATAAATAACTATGAAGATAAAATTTTATCTTTACAAGATTTTCATTATGATGACATCAAAACATAGATTAAATGATTAATCAGGTTACCCATACCTACTCAATAAGTATATATTTATGCATAATTAAGAATACAAAAGTTTCTTACAAAATAATAAGCCTCGGAACCTAAGAAATATCTATCTACCTTGCTTCTTTTGACTACTACAACATATATTTTCTCATTTTCGAGCTTAATTAATTCAAATGACGTGCTAAGAAAACATTGTAAAACTTTTCCAATATGTTTATCACAATATTCCTTTAAGACAAATAATTAAAGGATAAGTATGCAGAGTTACAATAAAGTAAATAAAATAAATATTTAAATTGTATTAGAGGAGGCAAAGTATAACAAAAAAATAATTGCAACATAATGGTTCAAAACATATCTTGCAATTGCAATTTAAATATAAACAAATAAGGAAGCCTAAAAAAAACACAGAGGTATGAAGATACACTATACATATTATTTTAGAAAGGAAACCAACACAAATTCCCATATTATTGATACTCTTGGGAATGATTGCTTGTACCAAACATGCTAACTCCTTCCAATTTCATTCATGGGAGATTTAGAGTACATTATGTAATTCAAACAAATATAAGAAATATGTTAGGTTACAATATATTAATTTGAAAAAGTAAAATAACAAGTGAAATTGAGTTAAATAGTGTAAGTAAATATGAATTTTGAATGATGACATTGATAAAATGGCATGGCAATGTAATAGTTTCCTTGAAAAAAAATTAATTTCCTATCTGAAGCTCAATGTTTATGGTATGTGAACCAATAATACATTTAATATTTATATAATGAGTTTCAGATATACACATTCATTACTCATAATTCAAAATTCTATATATTTGTTTGATATTCTAAATTGATAAGATGGTCAAAAGATAAACCACAAGATTTCTCAAAATTTTCTTCATTGTCCAATTCATTTTAGAGTTAATTTTTTTCAAAGAGTCAACCATATTTCTTCCCCCTCTTATGTCGCATTCAAGTGTAAGTGATAATTATCTCACATAAGGAAATTTGATGACATCATGATTTTATGAATGCAAACAAACACAAGAGATGAGGTTATTGTCCAATCTAGTCATCAACTTGGATTTTAAAAATGAAATCAAGTCAAAAATTCTTTCATCCAATATGGAATCCAAAATAATAATTTTTCACAAGTCAACCAATTTGAATATTCGCACATATATTTCTTCAAGATACCACTCTTATCTAACTTGGCCCATAATATTGTAATAAATGCATTTTACAAAAGCTCTAGTAATGTTCCAAACTACTCCATCATAGTTTTCACAAGACACTTTGCTTGTAAAGTTAATTTATCAACATCTAAGATTCCATTAATATGATGTTATTTGATGACATTTTATCACCAATAATAATCAATCAATACCTATACATTTTTTTTAAATTCATAAAATATTACTTCTTTATCCAAACTATTATTCAAAAAATGTGGATAAATCATGCTCATTATGTTTAGTAGCTCATCTCTTGGAAACCTTTCTCCCATATCTGTAGTTAATGCCTTTCCAACATTTGTAAGATTTGACTTTACTATTTGAATGAAAACACACAATTCATCTCTAGTTACTCTCTTCTCCTTTATAATGTGACCATGTTTTTAAAGAATGCGAAGAACAACCAAATTCTCACATACTAAAATACATACAAAATTATTTTCATCAATATTTAGAAAGTTTTGAGAAATTTCAAAATCAATGAATTCTTTTCATTTTGTAAAATAAAATAAATTCTATTAAAGGACTTTTTCGGTGTTAAATATAAATTATTTAAAAATAGTCATGCCATTTTTCAATCCTTTGTATAGTCTATCAGATATAATGTTCTTTCTTTCACAATGTTAATCAATATATACATCATATGAAATAGGGGAAGGATTCTACATAATGTCAATATTGTTCCCACAACATTTATTGAGGCAAAAGGACTTGGAATTTATTCACACTAAAACAATGTTTAGCAATAAATCTTACCAAATTAATATATTCATCATAAAGACAATTCATAGGTTAATAGAGAGATATCCATCATGCAACATTTTTTAAAACTTCTTCCCACTTGTCTTTGAACTTTTACAAAACATTCCATATAGATCATCCACAAGCATTTCTACTTTGTTAATCAATATTTTCTTCCTAATAATTTTGAAAGACAAATTTATTTGATGTTTCATGCAATGTATACCCATCATTTAAGGTGCAACATTGGTTTGTAATCAAACATAAAGACGATTGTGACTTCCTTGCATGATAGATGCACGATCTACTCCAAAACAAATCAACTTTTTAGAAATATTGAGTGCATCCAATCCACTAATTTCACATAGAATATTCATCATGATATAAAATATTTTTTGAACTAGAACTCTCCTTAATTTTACACAAGGACAAAAGATACACATTTCTCATGTGATTTTATACTATATGTGTATTCATACAAACCCAAAAGCTAGTGTCCACTATTGTTACCTATTCTAATGATAAGTAATATTTTTTTAACATTCTTTATTATTTCTCCCAAGTCTTGTCTAACTACTTTATCCATATGTTTTACAAATACATATGCTTTACTGATGAAGTAAACTTGGGGATTGAAAGAAATTTAAAAAAATCATTATAATAAACATAATCTTTCATTGGACTTTCAAGTTTTAAAATATGGAAAATGTTACTCATTTGAACTATTTTGGATTGCAATTCTATCATTATTTTTTCATTGAATAAGTTATAAACTTACCCTATTTTTTCATTGAATAAGTTATAAAGTTACTCCTTCATTTCCTTATGATGATCAATTCTAATGTTTTTCTCATACATTTTTGCATTCTCAACATGTTTGGATTTTTTTGTAGTTTTTCATCTTGACTTGTTTTTTACTTTTTCATCAAGTTCTTCCTCATAATCACTTTTTCCACAATGCTTCTCAATGACAACTTTTTCAACTTCATTTTAACATCTTTAACATTTATCCAACTATAAATTGTACATTTCACTTCAGTCACATAAACATTTTCATAAGTCATGAGCTCTATAAATGAAAATATTGAATTCCTATCTAACTAAAATACCTTTACAAAATTTCATTTCCTCTCTAATTCTCCATATTCTTTATTTATATCAACGAGCCTTTCAACATCACTAGTCAGATTAACTTCATTTTCAATGCATTTCTCTTGTATGCATGTATTTGTCATATCAATCACTTTATGAATAGGATATGTAACAAAAATATCACTTGGGTCAACTTCCTTCTCAAATTCATTTTTCTCTCGAAAATCATATTTTTTCACTTTATAAAAATATAAAAACAATTTTTTTTTAATTCACAGTTTTTCTTTCTCTTTATCTTGCATTAAAGTATTCATTAAACAAAATGTTAAATATAAAACAATGTTAAAACAAAATCTTAAATATAAAACAATGTTAGAAAAAATAAAGAAAACATTTAATTCGAATAAAATGTTAAATATAAAACAATGTTAGAACAAAATGTTAAATATAAAACAATGTTAGAAAAATTAAAGAAAGCATTTAATTCCATGTATAAGTTATGTTGAAGATGAACTAGTCTCATTTTATATGTCCACTCCTACAACTTATTCATTTCCATTTCATAATTTTAGTAATTTCAAAAATATTTTTATATGCCTATACAAATGTCTAAAATCAAATGATACATTTTTTATTTGAGGATTATAGAACCATCTACATTTATTATTGGTGTATGTTCCATATAACACTAGAAGGATGACCTTTTGCGAGGCTGAACTTTTGGGCTTAATTCAAAGTGAGAAGTTGTCATATTCACCATATTGTGAAAAGAAAGTTTGACTTGTGATAAAAGACCTTATACATGACATAATAAGATTTCTTATGCTTTGTATTAAAATTTCTTGTTAATCATATTTAACAGTTTAACAAAATAATTGATTGACGTATACATGATGTCCTATTAACTTAAAATAATAATAAAAAAAATCAATTTTTAATAAATAAAATATGTATTTTAAAAAAAAATATTTAAAAAAAAATAAAAAATCAAAACCAATAATTCAAACATTGATTAAACCGTAGCGATTATGCATTAAAAAAATATTCACCTAACAATAAAACAAACACCAATATGTTTTATAACACAATATAATAAAAACTGATAAAAAATAAACAACATTAAAACCAAAAATAGAAATGTATTAAGTCGTTCTAAAAACATTATATAAAAAATAAAAACAGAATCAAACATAAACAAAAATAAATAAATAAATAAAATAATGGTTTTAAAACTTTTTTCAAAACTGGGAGAAACACAGAAACATTATAAGAAAATAAAAAAATCATAACACAATCAAACATTAAAAAAACAAATAATGGTCTTAAAACTTTTTTCAAAACTGGGAGAGACATCCACCTTTATGTTATAGTTGATATATTAAATATAATGTTGGAGAGATCTTTGAGTGATTTATTAAATATAATGTTGATATAAGATTTTTCATTATGCCTCTTGGCAATGGAGGTTAAATTGCAACCAACGTCTCTTGGTGAATGTATTTAATTGTATTCAAGCAATGTCTCCAATGTTCATTATACTATACGATTCTGTTGAGATGCCCACTTGCGGTTAATTTGTAAATGTTTTGATGTTTTAAAAATGGTGTTTTTAAATGAGAAATATTGGTAAAATTTATGTAGGTATAGTTATCATATTTGTGTCATTTTATTATTTCCTTTTTATACATTATGATGCATATAATTATAATAATAATAATATATATAATAATGAATTTAATCATATATTATATATATAAATAATAATGGGTTTAAAAAATAATACGTGAAAAGTATATTATGTAATTATTTATAATAATGGGTTTAGAAAATAATGTGTGGAAAGTATATTATGTAATTATTTATAATGTAGTTTTTTTATTTTTATTAATCTTCTATAATACATTTCCATTGAGGCATTATTGTTCGTATCATTTGACTAAAATGAAATGAATTGATAAGAAAAATCCAAAACTATATTAATAAGTAATTATTATTTATCCTAAATAATATGAGTGTAATATGAAAATGACAAATCAAGTAAAGTCTTGAGCTTCTTTGTGTGTTAAGATTGGGATATCCCATGGTTATAATAATCATGTGCTATGAGAGAATTAAGATTGTGAGATCTAATGGTTATAATAATCATGTACTATACCTATAAATAATAATGCTATAAATAATAATGAGTTTAGAAAATGATGTGTGAAGCTATCTTTTTTGAAACAATTATAATTCACTACGGTATTTTACAATATGTTTATATATATTATTATTTATCAAATTTCATAAACTTGGAAGACATATTGAAGAATTATCATGTTAATGTGGTATCAAAATGTTTATATGTATCATTATTTATCAAATTCCATAATGTTGAAGGACATTATTTATCAAATTCCATAATGTTGGAAGACATATTGAGGAATTATAATGTGTAATTATTTGTAATATTTGCAATATTGCTCATAACATTGGTCTTGAATGAGATGAAATGTGGATGAAATTATGAAAAAAATATAAAACTATATCTATAATAATTATTAATTATTGTTTATTAAATTATAAGTAATATAATTATATTAATCACTACATAATGATTTAGAAAGGTTAGTGAACGAGAATAAAGAAATATATGCAATTGATAAAAGAATAAGTGTAGTAGGCCTACTTCGAAAGAATAAATTAAGGAAGGCCGACTTCGAAAAATAAATCAAGGAAAATATGAAAAATCTAAATGAAGTAAGGTGAAGTAAGGTCAATACGTAAAGTATTTCTGTTTAATTCTCTCAATAATTGAAGTATTTGTGTTTAATTCTCTCTTTGACCAATAAGTTTATCATCACGATTTATCTCATCACCAAATTGGTAAATAGGATTAAATAGGATGAAGTGTAAAATCTACTCAATTTTTATTACAAATTGTTACAATAATTGATCAATAAGTATTCATTTCATCACTAAATCTGCAATAGGCTAAAGTGTAAAATCTACTCAATTTTAG
Organism: Picea engelmannii; assembly: GCA_009831015.1. Lineage (NCBI taxonomy): Eukaryota > Viridiplantae > Streptophyta > Pinopsida > Pinales > Pinaceae > Picea > Picea engelmannii. Next base: position 327,679 of record ML780628.1, read on the forward strand.
ATAACAAAGAGATATAACCATGACAATTTATGAAAGACATACTTTAAATGGATCAAATTCATATTTCTTGAAGTCTATCCAAAGCATAATTTGCTTCGGTCAAACAATCATGTACCACATTCACTTAGGAGATGAAGAGTCCTCTCATAATGTGATTCTTATAACTAGAACTAAATTGAAATAAATTGAAATAATTATATTGTAGTTTTTAATTTTGAATTTCAAGTTGTAGTCTTTCTATATGTGTTTCTATATCTTCTTCCATGTTTTATATAACATATAAAATATATAAATATTAAGTGATAATAATCATAAATAGTAATAATAATAATAATAATAAATATTATCTCTTTTAATTCATTATATACATTTTGATTCAATATATTTATTGTTTAGTATAGATTACAATTATTTATTCCATTAGGATTGATGTTTGTCTAAAAAGAGAATAAAAAATAAAAGATAGTTTAAAAGAAAAGTTTCAAAGAAGAAAGAAGAGTAAATTCTGATTTGAATGTTGGTGGTTTACAAGCCCATGGTTTTGGTAAACCATTGGCCCATGGTATTTCCCTATCCTATAAAAAAAGAATTTGCAGTGGTAATTGTTTACAACTTTCTATATACACTTGGTGGGGTTGAAGTCAAAATAAAAATTCAATGACCTAAGTCTTTTGAATTAATATTAATTCAATAAAAATCAAAAGATATTTTAGCAAAATAATAATGTGCCTAATTAACTTGTGTAAATATTTTCCTATAGGAAAAGTAAGAGAGGGTATCATATCAAATATTGTGGAGGTAGAGATATCCACAAAAATACGAGGAAAGGTTTTATAATAATTTATAAACAATACCATCATAAATTTATGTAAATAATTTTTATTTTAAGGATTATTATATTTTTAAAAATGAAGTGGATCTAGGAAAGTGGGGTAGTTGAGAGAGAAAAAATATAAAAAATAAGATAATATATTTGAAAATTAAAGGATTTAAAAAAAAAAAAGAGAAAAAAGTTTGTTGTTTTAAAAATGGGTTCTTGAAATTCATACATTTATCATTTATTAAAAAAAATAAGAAGTGAACTATGAAATCTACAAAGAAAACAATTTCGGCCAAATGTCCCTATTGCTCAAAAGAGGAAGAGTATGAAAGGGGTCTTATGAATGGAACTCTCCCTTGTCCATATTGTAATTTTTTTTTTAACTTTAGTAGAAAATCAAGGTGCCACACATTGGGAAGTGAAAATAAAAATATTAGAGAACCAACTAATTTATTATCAACAACACAACATAAATTTACAATTTCAAGTTGGGTTGGAGCGAATGCTAAAAAACCAAAAAGAGAGACAAAAACAAAATCTTGAGGGAAAAATACTAGAAAAAGACAAACACATTTCTTACTTAAAAAATCATAACCAAAAGTTATTGGTACAAATAAACGAGTCAAAAGATAAGAGGCAAAGGGATCAGAAGTCAAAAAAAGCTAATCACGATCTTGTTAGGAAATTAACAGAAAAAGATGAAGATAATTATCGTTTAAATAACCATAATCAAAGCATTGTTGAACAAATCAAGAACTTAAATAATGAAAAGAAATTATCTGAAAAAGATGAAGAAAGCTATCGCCTAAGAATCCTTAAGCAACAATTTCTTGCACAAATTAAAATTTTAAAGAACGAAATAACGGAAAATTTGGAATCAAAATATGAAGACGATAAGTTAGGAAATAAGGAAGAACTTTTACATTTAAGGAGACATAATCAAGAATTACTTACCCAAGTTAGAAATCTAAAGCATGATAAGAAGTTATTACAAGAAGAGTTAGATCACAAAGAAACAATGACTAAATCAATTGAAATAGAGAGGCTTCTAGTTTAAAAAATCGAAACCTTAGAGAAATAAACAAACATTAGTCCAATTGAATTATGAGAAACATCAAAATTTGAAAAAATATCCAATACACAATATCCAGAAGAGATTTGGGTGCCTTATCGTCATCCAAATCACAAGAGTCGTTACGACCAACAACAAGATCAAGAGGAATCTAAACAATGTTCTTCTTACTAACAACTAAACTACAACATTGAAAAACAACGAAGACAAAATCGACAACTTCTATGGAAGCCTAAAATAAGAAATCCTATCCAAATAATCAATCATCAAACAGTTCTAATCAAAGTAGATTTGGGATGGATCACTTCCAAAAAGATGCATCATATTACTTCATGAATTCAAATATTATATCGTTTTATTTCTTCAAGTATCACAATTACAAAACAAAAAGATCATGAGAAGTCAGTTTGAGTTAGAACAAGAGATAGGTCCTTCTATAATCATGCTTTGAGGACAAATCATTTTAAGGGGAAGACAATATAACATACAAAATATATAAATATTAAGTGATAATAATCATAAATAATAATAATAATGATATTAATAATAATAATAATGATATTAATAATAATAATAATAAATAGTTTTTAATTGTATAAGGGACACATCCTTTCATGGATGGTGACCATATGTGTCTTTAGGTCTCTATATATATGGCACTCTCATTGTACATCTATTCATCATATATTATCTATTTTATCTCATGGTATACATTCTTATTCAATATATTTATTGTCGAGTATGGATTATAATTATTTATTCCATTTATGATGGATGTCCATTGTAAGAACCAAATTGGTTCTTTGCATTTTATCATATTCTTATCACCTCACTTTTCCCAATAAATAGATGATACAACCAAAAATTATATCATATTAGGATATTTAAATGACTTGGAAATTACAACTTTAAGGCATGTCCCATGTCAAGGCCATCCCACAAAAACCCTAAGTATCTTGCACATTATCGATGAGAAAATTGATCTTATCAAAACCACCAGTTTTTAAACATAGGGTTTGCGTAAGTAATATTAAGGTTTAGAACTTAAATTTTTAATAATACTTCATCACCAAATCTAAATCGATCAAATAAATAATCAATATTCAACGTTAGCCTATAAAACATTGAAACATAGACTATAAAAATATTGAAACCACATACCTGTAAATGGAACTAAAAAACAACTAGCAAGTGTAAAGTGCCTTAATTGTGACAGATATTCTATTTTGAACATCAATCAACCTCACCCCTATTGATGGAGAAATGTTTTCCCCTTTTCTTGAAAATAGGTCAATATGATACCAAATTTCTCTTCTCCCCTTGAAATAGGCCGATACGATTCTTCGTGTGATATATTGTTTGGATATTTATATCCAAAAACAATAATAGGTTTTGAGATACTAAAATTTCTCATTTTGGCTATAACGTTTCCCAAAAAATACCCTGTCATTCGTTGATTGAGTGATTTCTCATGTGTTTGATGGAATTCAAATAATGGGATTTGTGTTGTACCCTACATTCCATTTTCCTTATTGGTGGAATTCCTCACCTTTGATTGTGATTTTCATTATTTATTTCTAATTGAAGGGTCTCTCTCATGTGTTATCTACATTGGGTGCATTTGGAAAGAACACTTGGTGGTGTGTTCTTTTTAGTCATTATCCAGGGATTTCAAATTATATCATGTTCCTGATACTTGCTCATGTTGGTTGATGGGGGATGCCTTAATGCATTATTTCTATAAAATTTATTCCTATTAAAATTAATCATTTTCTCTAGGAATGAGATTCAAATACGTTTAAATTACCTTTGGGGTTGAAGTCAATAGTGACAAGTTTCCTCACTATTGAAAATAGGTATACGTCAATGACTCTTGATCAATATATTATGAAAGTGTTTGATGCAAATACATCTATTCACACTTGCTAGAATGTAATATATATATTTTTTCCAATTATTGTCATTAAGGGCTAGTGGTATACATAAATGACCGAGAATCAGATAGTTTTTCCTATGTTTAACTTTAAACCATTGATTCTCCTGGAGTAAATTTGTACATTTCATGAAATTGGATTGAAGACCTTGAATCATGGTGGATTTCCTTTTTCTATTTCCTAATTTGTGTAAACAATACCACCTACTCATATGACATTGGTACTTTTGGAGAACCCATTTTTCCTTCACATAATTGCGATTGTTCTCCTAATATATATTGAGATGTAAATTCACTACACATTTTCTTGTGGCTATGACACTGTTTTGATATGATTCATTGTGTATTATTTCATGACAAATATATTGTATTATATACATAGTTCATGGATAAGCAATTTATTTTATTAAAGGACATGCTTATTTCCACTTAAGAATGGGTATTCCCATCTTAGGGAAGATATTGATCTCACATGAGTTTGGTTTTTTTTATAGGTACCTTCCTCATCCTAGGTTTGTTGAACTTCACCTAGTTTCACTTATATGTTTTCTCTGCACTATTATGATGCCTTTTGACCATCATCTTCCCTTTTGACCTTGCAGATTAGGGGGCATAAATTATAGATTTATGTGGTAACCTATGACTTAATCTACTTTATTGGCCATTTATACATCACCGATTACCCTTTTCTTCCTTCTTGCATTGTATTTCTCCTACATTTATGACATGTCCGTGACTTACATTTAAGAAACCCATGGTTTTCATGTGAATTGTCTTAATGAAAAACATGAGATACTATAAAAAAAACTATAAACGATAATAAATACACATTAAATATTGTAACATCCCACTCTTGCGTGCACTGAGTGAGCTTATTCTTTGAGGACACTTTCTTGCAAGTGATCCAAATTATTATACTATTGGTCGTTTGATTATGATTATGAGGCATTATGGATATGATGATATGTTATTTTGTTGTATTGACATAGACAAGTGCTATTGAGTGCGTTCTCTTGAGTGTACAGGACTTTGGACCTCGACGATGTAGAGGCATCTGTAACATCTTGCTCTTGTGCACACTGCACAAACTTATTCTTTGAGGACACTTGCTTGCAAGTGATCTAGATTATTATACTGTTGGTCATTGATTATGATTATGAGGTATTATGGATGTGATTATATATTATTTTGACGTATTGACTTAGACAAGTTTTATTGACTCGATTTTCTTGAGTGTGCAGGATTTGGACCTCGAGGATGCAGAGGCATTGATGAAACCCTTGGACTCTGGATTGAGTCAGGGAGTGGACTATTGGGGTTTGATTGTTGTATATATGACATATGTGCATCTGATTAGATGTTATGATTATGGATTTTACTTCTAAAATGATTCATTGATGATGTAGGTTGATGATAGCTTGTCGACCAGACTCACATGTGGAGTAGAGGGGTGTTAAGAACCTGAATAGATATACAAATATAATCACCACAAATACTGAATACACAATAGATCCACAGACCAAGATATAAGAAACCACACTTTATTATTACCAAACCCTTGAGGTAGGGAAACATCATACAATGGATCCTATTATGGAAGGGATCCTCTCCTGTTCACTTGCCTCTTTGAGGGGGCATCCTCCTATTGAGCTACCGTTCTGAATACAATAATTCTCTTCATATCCCATTACATTGTTTGAACTCCTTTATAACCATCACCTAAAACATTCTAGAGGAGGAATCTTCTAGAAGTAGAACCTTCTAAGAAGTCCTCTTACATTTATTATATCTAACTACCCATTTATTATGTCTAACTACCATAGTGAGCCTTATTTAATAATATAGTGGACCTAGTCCACCTTACATTGAATGGCCTCCACTATTATAACTATGGGCCCTCTGTGGCCCCCCACTACCTCTCTAGCTACCTAACATTCCATCCCCCTTATGAAAGTGTTGTCCTCAACGCTTGATGTACAACCATATACCAGGGTCCCATGGATAAGTGTGGACCATAATGTTGAAGTAAACTAGAGAACCAAGGTCCCATGAAGAAATGAAAACCATCATGCTAAAGTATTCCAACATCGATTGTGAATTGGGGTTCCATGCCCAAGTGTTCATGTGAACTCCACATGAAATATATTTGAGCTCAAGAACCAGCTGAAAATGATACTCCAAATATCTACATTGATCATGGGGATCCAAATATGTATATCCCTCCATATCCCCAAAATCATGTGAATAACATACTAGTACTGAAGAATACTGAAAAATACTGTGCATAGAAGACGATGGACTTCTCTCCATAATGTATTGTATATGAGGTGAAGGAGAGTCATCAAATAGAAGATGGAAGTGGTTGTCATCCCATAAATGCCAATTATCCATATACGAATCATCACAATCGTCCTCCAAAGCATACCAAGAATACACTTCTTGATGATATTCATTCATGATGTCTGCCATAATAAATCTCTCCTGCATGTTATCCAATGAATCTTGAATACTATGAAAGGTATCATTGACACCATCTGCAAGGTCATGGAATCTGTCATGCAATATGCCACACCATTGGGATTTGAATGCTTCAGTAATATGTAGAATTTATTTGAGGGTTTGAGAAGAAATAACCATCTGAGCACCCTATGAAATCTATATTCCCATCGCCGTCACGAAAAAACCCAAAAAATAGAACAATAAATTACTACAGAAAATCGCGACATTTTCCGGAAAACCCTGAAAACTGTTGAATTTAAAATGCTCATAACTTCACTTCCCGGACTCCGTTTCGGCCGATTTGTTTTTCGAAATTGGGTGAAATTGTGAGAGGAACTCGGATCTGTAATTTGTTTGGGCAAATTCGGCCTCCATATTCTACAAAAATAAAAAATAAATTGCACCACCGTCCGCGGAAAAAACCCTGGAAAATTACATATTTTAAAACTTCAATATCTTGACTTCCCGGACTCTGTTTCAGACGATTTTTTTTTTCAACTTGGGTGGTTTTCTGAGAGGAATTCAGATATACAACCTTTTTCTGCAATTTTTTCATAGAAATATACCAAAAATTTCTGTAATGTCGCAACCCTCTTTTTTCTTCTTCGAAAAAAAAAAAAATCTGCAAAAATAAAAAATATTTGCCCACAATGTTTGCCAAGGAAAGTGCTCTGATACCACTTGTTAAGAACTTGAATAGATCTAAAAATAAAATCACCACAAATACTGAATACACAATATATCCATATAGCAATATAGAAGAAACCACACTTTATTATTACCAAACCCTTGAGGTAGGAAAACACCATGTAATAGATCTTATTATGGAAGGGATCCTCTCATGTTCACTTGCCTCTTTGAGGGGGCATCCTCCTATTGAGCTACCTCTCCAAATACAATAATTCTCTTCATATCCCATTACATTTCTTGAACCCCTTTATATAGTTCTACCATCACCTAAGAACATTCTAGAGGAGGAATCTTCTAAAAGTAGAACCTTCTAAGAAGTCCTCTTACATTTATTATATCTAACTACCCATTTATTATGCCTAAATACCATAGTGAGACTTATTTAATAATATAGTGGACCTAGTCCACCTTACATTGAATGGCCTCCACTATTATAAATATGGGCCCTTCGAGCCCCCCCAATACCTCTCTAGATACCTAACAAAGGGTCACGCATGATAACCAGAGACGTTGAGGGAGAGGTGTGGATAACAACCCTGTCACATCCTACTATCACTCCCGTTGTGACTCGAAATGTAAGTTAACGATTACCTAGTTCAAGAAGACCCATGATGTTGTGAGGGAATACTGCGACAGTTTCTCATGATGATTCTAAGGGACACACAATAAGGTAGGGGTGTTATTACTTAGAGGCCCTTAGTCTCCCACAAGATCACTTGGTGGAGTATTGACTCCAGGTGTTTTTGATGTCTACCAAGTCATTCAAGAGGCGAGTGGCACCCTTGGAGCACGTAGTGAATTATGAAGGGCACGTTGCGCAAGGGAAACAAAATGAGGCAAGTGGCACCCTTGTAGCACCTAGTGCATCCTGAAGGGCACGTCGCGTTGTTAACTAATATGTGAATAAACCTAGATGAACTTAGAACGAATAATGTGATAAGGAAGATTTAAAAACAATTTCCCTAATAAAATGTCGTCGAGCCTCAGAAATTAAAATCTATGTCTAAAGTAATACTTGTGGTAAAATAATAATAATAATAATAATAATCATTAAACATGTGACAAAAATGGGGTAAGAAACTCGATTAAATTATTAAAATCAAATTATTGAGGGATTTAAAATTTTAAAAGGGAATTGATTGTTTTTCTACATATGTAATTAAAAATTTTAACTAAAAAGAAAAAGGGGAAAAAGGGTAAATTCTACACTTCTTAATTTGAGTTTTAGATAAAAGGGAAAGAGGGAAATTTAAAAGAATTAGGAAACTAAGGGGAAAAGGGGGAAACATAAAGAGAAAGGGAAACATAGGGAAAAAGAAGAATGACTAACATAGTAAGGAATCTTTCCTTTAAGAACTTTCTAAATTGAACTCAACTAGTAAATTAGTAAGGGGGTAAGTCATTAAAATGTGTAAGGGAATATGGGGACACCTAGGAGCGATTATAGGAGTTCTTTTAGGTGGGTGAGGGAAATAGGAGTAATTAAATAATTAATGGAATTAATTTCTGGTGCAACAAAGGGGATGGGTGACACATGTACGAGGAGGATTTTATGAGTTAAATTATTGAACAATAAATTAAATGGGAAATTGGGAAATAAATGACTTAGAAAATCTATATAAAGGAGGAAGCAGGAGGAGGATGGAACTCTTCTTTCATGCGTAATGTTATGCTGCAAAATTTTTGACTTGACTGACTTATCTTGTGGGAGTTGGGATACCCAACTCGGTGAGGAGTGGTAGCTCGACCTTGCGAGGTGAGATGGGAACTATTTTTGCTTTGGTTTAGTGTGTGTGGCCCCTTTGCAGCTCTGGGGGCAAAGGGGGAAGAAGAGTACCCTTCACGTTGGATGGGAGGTACTGGTGAAGTCTCATCGGTCGGCAAGTGATATAGCAAGATTTGCCTCACCATTGCTATCTTTCATAGAGGGTCTTTTTCCATTTCCCTATGCATACTTATCACCCCCTTTTTGATAAATCCAGAGCCAAAAATATATATTTTTCCACATATACGCTCGCTAACTGCTTTGCAAGATGCGTATATGCTTGTTGATCCACTACAACTCGCGCATATCAAGATTTGTGCTAGAAAATACAAAATGAGGTCAGGTTTCCATGTCACGACAAAAGATCTCTGATCTTTAGCCTTCCATATACTAGAAACGTTCCAACTTGGCCCTTCAATTGCATTCTCAAGGCTATAAGATCACAATTTCGAGCTATGGAAAAAGAGGAGAAAGCATTCAACTTTCAGAGCAAAGTTACTTTGGAGAAATTACTTCATATTGAGTCTGCATCCCTTTGTCCCTCAAGTCTAAACATAGTGTTCAATGCCGAAGCTCTTTCCTTATTGTCGAGAGGACCTCATTACCTCTTTCCTATGAGCTTTCCTTTGGTGGAGGATTGAAGTGGTGGAGACCCAGTTGGAAGGAACTTGGTTTCTTGGTTTTGAACCATGCCAACATGGAAGTCTATAATGTTGATACTTTTGTTGATCAATTATTAATAGAAATACTCCTTTCCCATCCTATCGATATCTTGAAAATATATGATTATTATCCATGGGCATGTTTGTAATGTTTATTAATGGATTGTGCTATCTGATGTGCTAACTCATTTTATATATTGTCACTATATACTTGCATCGCTTGTTTGTTGATAACTTCTTACAGGTGTAAAGCTTTGGGTCAAAGTGATCTACGGTGGAACGACATAAAATGATTGGATCGAGGTAGGCTTCTTCCTCGTATTGCACATTAGTTTATATAGAACATGTTGGAATTGAGTTGATTTCTGTAGTCATACCTGTCTATTGTGGTTTACCCTTGGCCATAGAGAGTTTTCCCTTGTAACAACAAGCGGGAGCTTCACGGAGTGCATGGGACAACGAATCAGAGTTGTCACCTTGGGATATGGTATGCATGCTTTTATTCTGCATGGTAGATTACTATTGACCTTACTTTTTCATTTCTGTACTTTTAACTGTGTAAAGAAGGTGACTGACTTAGCATTTTAATTGAGAACTTAAATTCCCCATAGCCTTAAGCTCGTTGCTTGAATTGATTCCCTTGGCATTTGATCCCTGAATGTTGTGACTGTCCTATTGGTTTTATTGAGTTGTTGTGAAGAGTTGATATTTTTGCTTCGTCCCCATCCCTAGTTCATCAGTCCATGCCTAAGCAGTCGGTCAGGAGCCGGATTGATGGTCATCACTTCGATGTTAATATACCTATAGATCCTAATGCCCTTCTTTTTTGTGCGTGGATGATGAGTGAAGGATGGTTTTTCCTAGCTCTCTACACTTGTTGATTGTTCCTAGTTGATTAATTGTCTTGCGCCTTCTTGTGCTTGGATACCATTGGGTATTGAATCATCTTCATTCTCTGTGATTTTAATGACCACATTTATGTTTGAAAATGGACTGCGTTTCAATACATTCCACTGTGATTTTCCTTTGCAATTATTACTTTTAATGGTGAATTTTACCCTGCGACTTTACCCTTGGTTTATACATTTTTTTTTGTCTTCCAATTTACCCTTCTTTGACAACATTTTCCCTACCTTTTTATTGACAATAGACTAGATGTTAAACTCATCATTTTGACTGTGTTTCATCATATTTCACTCTACGATTCATTACCCTCCTTTTCTCTACATTTTACCTATACACTCGTCGAATTTGTACAGTTACACTTAAATACTTTTGCTCTACGTTGATCACCTTGGACTACGTTTCATTATCCTTAGTTTTCTCTGTGTTGGACATCGATTTATTTCCTATGTTGGGTATAGCAACAAATTCTTCAATATTGACAACATCATCACGTTTTCTGGACAACAATATCATATTAATGATAGACATCAATTTTTTTCTACAGTGAACTTATTATGTGAAGTATCCCTTGCGATAATTTAATGAAACCATTTCAAGATGGAATTATATCCCTTTATTTGATTTATGTTAGCGATTTTTCTTTGAATTATATCCCTTTACAAGACAATTGCATTTTTAGACGTCGAATGGGTTAACTCCTGGATGAAAAGGCAACAATATCTATTTTTTATTTATTTTGGTTTAATCCTTTAATGGACAGTGACTCCATATTCACCTTATGACAATGATCCTTATCTATGGTTGTGCATTACCCTTAATTTGACAGTTGTTGGAACAGGGACAGACCCAGGGTTCAACGCTACAACAATGCACCAACAAAACCCTAACTACTGATCCTTTCAGCAACACCTGTGAAGCAAATGAAGTCTCACCCGAGGTAGAGGCAGGGGTGGTTGCAGGACTTGGATGTTTGCAACCTTAGCTGAGACACCAATATGGGATTACAACACCTTAACAAAGAACTTAACAGTTACAGTTCATCAGTATTTAACCAGTATCTACTTCACGGATAAAACCTAATTACATAACACCACCGTTTTCACCCAGATCTAGCATATTCAAGCACTAAGCACATTTACATAGGTTAGATCTAGCATTCATCCATATTATTAAGCAAAAAGCATTAACAAATCTATCTATCATTCATTTATATCAAAGCACTTAAGAAAGTAAACACATAAACACATCAATGCATTGCACAAAGCATAGCAACATAGGATATACATGGTTCACCGCCATCCTGGGGCTACTTCCACCAACTCTTATTATCTTTTATTATCTTCAGTCAATCAGTTACATGTACATAGCCACAAGATCTTACTCCACATAGGACATGAGATATGCATGCACCTCACCAGTTCCTCCTTCCCCATGCTAGGTTACAACACAAAGCTTCTACTCAATCTCTTACAGTCACCTGCACTTACCCTTGCAAGTCTCCCACATCATGTACAAAGCATGTACACTATCCCTTGCACTTAGCACTTGGTATCACACACCTGTGCCTTTTCACTTAGCATACATACACACTCTTATTTACATCTCTTAGATTTCTATTTATACATTACAAAAGAGGCCTAAACATGGGTAAGCCCATGGGCCGACATCCCCATACCCGTTACATAAGCCCAAAATCCAAAAGGCCCTAAAAAGGGGCCGAGATCCTGTGATCTCGGCTTCAACTTGTACTCCACCTTCAACAGTCTGTTGAAGTCCCAAAAGTAGGTCAAACCTGAACAAGGATCCTCAAAACTTGGTCAAGGGCCAACATGCCCCCAACACACACCTGTGACGCATCCTAAGTCACTCTGGTATGGGTAGATTTTCTTCGAAGGCCTCGAGTTTGGCTCAAGCTGCTTCGACCTGTTGATGTTCCATGACCTCTTGTTCATTGAACTCTTGGATTACTGCTTCATTGACAGGTTCCTATAAGCATTGTTCAGTTGCAGTGACGACTTGCTCCAGTTATGCTCCTCGACCTTCAATCTCTGTGAATAGTTGGCAAGCCTCATCCCAAATTGGTTGGAGTCACTGAGTCACTTCCATTGCTCTGCTCTGAATGGTGTGGACCTGTTGTTGTGAACTGCACTATTCTTGGGATCGTTTCATCCTTTCGACTGCTGATAGGGGCTTCAACTGCGCCTATACTGTTTCTGCTTGTTTCTTTGCCTCCTGGAGTTGTGACTCTAGTGCCTTCAGTTTAGGATCCTCAGTGAGTCCCTCATAATTTTGGGCACTGCGATCACTTAGTTGTTTACATTCCATGGAGAGGGCCTTGATTCTTTCAACTGCGCTTCGATCAGTTGCTTCTCTTTGATCTCGTACATCCGGCGGAGTGTTAGGCACTGTTTAGATCTCTAAGTCTTATATTCTTTGTTGTAGCTTCTGGATAGCTTCTGCAAGTTGAGCTACTTGATGCTCCACTCAGTCTTATGCCTTTGGCTCTAAGCCTATCACAGAGCGAAGTGTTGTGTCAATTTCTTCTTTGACTCCCAGTTGTTCTGTGAGAAACTGTTATTTTTCTTGCTTGGCCTGTGCTCTCTCTTTTTCAAAATTGGCTTGAAGTTCCTCTTTCTCATTTTGTGCAACCCAACGTTCCTCTACCATTTCTTATTGTGATTTCTTTAGGGTCACTATGGCCTATTCTTTCTCTTCTTGTGCTTGATGAAGGCGAGCTTCGGTTGCATCAACTAGTTTACGGAGTTGGGCATGCTCATCTCCCAACTCTAGTTCTTCTGATGGCGGGGGCGCAGTGGATACTGCACAGCTGGAGTGAAGGGCATGTTGTACCCCTCTCAGCTCTATCGTGATTTTATCATACAAGGCTTCTTGCTTGTCTTTGTTGTTCTGCAAAATGTTTTGCGAAGCGTCTGATACAACTGCGATGATGAAATCAAAGTCATCGATTGTGAGTACAGTATGAAGCTTCAACTTGCTTGCTTTGGATTTCTTCCACGATGTAGTTTTCATGGGGGAAACATTCCTTTTCTTTGATGGATCTGCGTCATCAAGGGGGTTCTGTGGCGGGGTTAATTTTCCTTGATCCTGCTTATCTTCTTCCCCTACTTTTTATTCTTTCTCCTCTTTTTCCACCTCGTCACCTCCTTCTCTGCTAGGTGAATTTGAGGCAGTCTCTTTTGAGGCATTGCTCAGTTCTTGTACATCTTCGTTCTTATTCCTTCTTCTATTGTTGGGTGCATTATACTCCTCGTAGGTAACTACGAGGCTTCCAATGAGGTTTGGGTCGGACAATTCTACCTTAGTGACTTGTATAAGGAACTCTGTGGCCCATTCCTTAGTGATTTCTTCCAGGTCCTCCTCGGTGAGCTTACAGTATGACTTAATCTCTTCTTTATTCTCATCTGTGCGCAGGGTGATATATATGAAATGCCTATCTGTGTGAAACTTCATAAGGGGTCTGAACCTATCCAAAGTGTTTGGCGTCATCAGGGGGAACAATTCGATTGCCCTTTTCAGCTACAGGTAGTAGGTATGGAATTCTGAGTTTGATTGCCACTTTTTTCCCATGTCGCTCGAGTCCCAGGGCATGGTGAACTTCAAAGCAAGTGGTTTGAATGACTCAATGTCCAGGAAGGTCGCACCTTCCAGCATCTCCCAAGATGTAAATGCAATGAGGATCAACAACCAACTAAAGTGGAACTCATAGCCCTAATGCTAAGCTTCGCGACAATCGACTTCTAGTTGGTTGACCAAGTACTTTTCCTAGTTCATCTGTAATCCCTCCACACACTTTCTTGCGAGTTCAACCACAAACCCTATGACCTGCGTGGGTCTATTCTTTTGGACTAGCTTACCAACAATCAACTGGAAAGCGAGGCGCACTGCACTTTTCTAAATGGAGGCTACCTTGTATCCTTGCGTCCCTTTCTCTACATCTCCATAGATGTCTTTAATCTTCTATGCCAGGGCACAATCTATAACCTTCCCTAGGTAGAAGTCCTGCAAGTCGTGTCCCTGCATGCTCAATCTAATGATCTTATGGATCAACACCCAATCAACGGTAATACACTTGTCTAACCATAAATAACTATTGTGGAAGAACGAAAATAGGATTTTTATGCACGTGTTAACCTCCTAGTGCCTTCCAAAGTGTGGTATTTTCATGATGTTAAGGATAGTGGACTGTGTGATGTTCATGGTCCATGGCTAGGGAATGATCTTCGATCTCTTTCCCTTCATCTTAGTCAAGTACTTATGAGGCGTGAGCATGTCATAGGTCTTGCAGTCCCCTATATTATAGTCACTGATCTTTAGGGTTGGAATCCTCTCCAACTACGGTTTGACAACATGTATCCCCTTTGGGAGGTACGCCGTGATGACTGTGTAGTCGAAGTCCCTCGAAACACTATCATGATTCACTACGTCGGCTAGAGGCATGATGTAATCGAGTAGAACAGATGAGATTAGCTTCACATTCTCTAAGTCATCTCTTTGCTTGGTTCTTTTCTCATCTGCAATGCGGGATGGTCCAGATCTGCGAGCAGTTGACAGGGAGGCTTGCACTCCTCGCATCGATGAAGCTTGAACTCCTATGGAAATCACTCTCTCTTCCATAAGTTCGATTAGAAATTCTTCGATGAATTTCTCTATGGCGCTAAGCTCATCCAACATACACTCTCAGATCAGATAACTCAGGTGGATGAATGAATGCTCAAAGCAATGGAACAAGTGTTGATCTCAATAAACACAGCGCGGTGGAAATGATTTCTCTTGTTGGCTCGGATACAATTCGCAAAAGTGTTCTCGGTGCAATAGTCGACGAAATAAGTAGACAACGATGTAACTGATCTTCTCCAATGGACAAGAGGCCTTCATCAATGCAGTTTTTTCTGTTATGGCATGGTCCCAATGGTCTGATGGTGATCTTTTTGGTCATAACTGTTGTTCTAACTGTTCGGGGCGTCGGGATAACATTTATAATGATTTCAACAGCTATATCGCTCTACCATGGTGAAGTGCAATGTTGTTTTGTTCTGATATCTCGACAAGGTTCCAGTTTTGCAAAACTTCCTTCTGCGAAGTTCCCTCAGGAACCTCCAATAGTTTTTCTAGGTTCACTTTCTTCTTACTGAGCTTTCTAGCCTTTTCCCTATGATATTTGTCTCAGTATTCCTATTTCCATTCTGATTCTTATCTCCTTTTGGCATAGTAACTTCTCGTTGTTGAGATTCTTTCGTAGGGTTCAAACGAAATACTTCTTCTCTATCTGGGGTCGGTGCTTCGTTCTTCTGTAAATCTTCTTGTGTTCATTCAACTTTGACATCCAATTTTTTGGTTTTAAATAGCTTTCATATGTTATCTTGTTCTTCAATCAAGTGCGTTATCCTCCTAGTCATGAAATATTTTAATTATTGCTTCTTTTGTTCTAAGACTTCCTCTTCTTTTGTTCTGGTTTGATTTCTCTCAATCCAGGGTTTTCCTAATAACATAGCAAATGGGATGTTGTTCTCAATAAATTTAACAACCTCAAAATCTTCCTCTGTCGTAGTTCCATGAGCACTCATAACTATCTAGGTGAGTCTTCCACATAGGGTTATCAACTTTCCTCTAAATAATCCTTTCCTCCTAATGAAGGAATCATAGTAGGATTTCCTAAAATTTCCCAAGTTCTTTCTATCATAATATTCACCTATGTTTCCTCATATACAACACAGTCTATGTCGAAGTCTCCTATTCTTGTTTCTATTCACTCGTTTTCTTTGAATCTCTCTGATAAGTTGATATTTCGATGATCATTCAGGGTTTCTTTCATTTGCAGTAATACAGTCTCTGATTCTTTCTGGGGTTCTGTCGTGGTCTTAGTTTCTTGATCTTCCTTAGGGTTTTCTTGTCTCATATTCATTCCTTCAACCTTAGCAATCATTCTAGGGAAATCCAAAACTTCATGATCCATAGCTTGACAACAAAGATAAGTAGGTCTTGTACTAGGGAATTCCTTAGCAAGATGTCCCGGTCTTCTGCAATTATAACAAAGAGTTAATATTTTTTTTCTTTGAAATGATCCCCAACCTTTCCTATACTGTGCACTAGGATCATAGTAGCTAACCTGCAAAAAATTCTTTCTAGGTTCCTGCATCCATTTGTCAGTCCAAACATTCTTTCTATGCATAGGAATAACAAATCTTTCATTATTTTTGTCAGATCTACTGATATCAAACCTTATTTCATCTATATTTTCCGTACTTTTCAAGCTAGGACAAAATTTATCAAACATACCTAGATCCATACTTTTGAAACAAAAATTTCCACTTATCTTTCCTTTTTCAATCAAAACTTTTCACTGTTCTCACCTTTAACAAATCACAAAGCCTTCAAATCTTACCTCTTTTCTTTAGATCTGAATTTTCTTCTTAGCACAGAGCTTAACAAGTTAAGTAGACTACTGTGCACTAAAGCAATAGATCTATGCACATAGATTTCTTTTATTTAGTTCCCAGCAATCAAAGTTTCAGGTCCCGACAATGAAACCATTTGTTGGCACAGGGGCAGACCCAGGGTTCAACGCTACAACAACACACCAACAAAACCATAACTACCGTCCCTTTGAAAAACACCTGTGAAAAACCATAACTACCGTACCTTTCAACAACACCTGTGAAGAAGATGAAGTCTCACCCGAGGTAGAGGCAGGGGTGGTTGTAGGACTCATATGTCTGCAAACTTAGCTGGGACATCGATCTGTGATTACAACACCTTAAAAAAGCACCTAGTAGTTACAGTTCATTAGTATTTAACCAGTATCTACTTCACATATAAACCTAATTAGAGACCACTGCAATTTTCACCCAGATCTAGCATATTCAAGAACTAAGCACATTCACATAGGTTAGTTGTAGAATTCATCCATATTATTAAGCACAAATAATTAACATATCTATCTATCATTCATCTATATCAAAGAACTTAAGCAAGTAAACACATAAACACATCAATACATCGCACAAATCATATCAACACAAGATATATGTGGTTCACCCCCAGCCTAGGGCTACTTCCACCAACTCTTCTTCTCTTTTTTTTATCTTCAGTCAATCATATACATGCACAGAGCCACAAGATCCTACTCCACATAGGACAAGAGATTTGTTCACACCTCACCAGATCCTCCTTCCCCAAGCTAGGTTACAGCACAAAGCTTCTACTCAATCTCTTATGGTCACTTGCACTTATCTTTTCAAGTCTCACACAACATGCACAAATCATGTACACTATCACTTGCACTTAGCAATTGGTATCACACACTTGTGCCTTTTCACTTAGCATACATACACACTCTTACTTACATCACCTAAATTTCTATTTATACATTACAAAAGAGGCCTAAACATGTGCAAACCCATGGGCCAACATCCCCATACCCGTTACATAAGCCCAAAACCCAAAAGGCCCTAAAAAGGGGCCGAGATCTTGTGATCTTGGCTTCAACTTGCGCTCCACCTTCAACAACCTGTCGAAGTCCCAAAAGTAGGTCAAACCTGACCAATGATCCTCAAAACTTGGTCAAGGGCCAACAACAATGCACATTTTTTTTAGATACTGTCTCTCTTTGTAGGAAACAAACTCAATAGAAGGACAACCGTATAATAATTTCACCCAGCCATACAAGACATTTAATGGACTTTGGTATCGACCTCCCTAGACCACTAATTGATATTAATCACATTGAGATTTAGTAAATTTGAGACATCGAGGCGGTATAGTAGAGACAATGAATTCTTGAGTTGTCTAGTCCATGCTTTTGTCTTGCTTACTCAGATATTATCATAACCCTTAGTTAGCGACCATGTCATTCCATTAGCGGTGGTTTCCATGTAAACAAACTGAGTATTGGGGGCATAATTGTTGTGTATTTGGGTGCGTTGATTGTTACATTTTTAAATGTACACTGGGTGCACTTTAGTGTGTGTGTTTTCTTATTTGAAACTCATCTCATGTCACCCTTGATTGATGCGATTAGAATTCTTCTACTTAGCAATTCTATTTTCGTTTTAAAGGATTTAGTCATAATCCCAAGAGTAAAACAATGTCTAGGCTACAGATTACCTAAATAATCTTTGCTGGTTAGCATATCTTTGGCAATGACTTTAATAGATAGCCTTCCAGGTTGACAATGAGATCTCCTTGCAAAGTATTTAATGAACAACAACCTTGCCTTTATCGGGTATGACATCGAGCATGGATTTATGGATGGTTGGTAGCATTTCAGGAAACACAGTAACCCATTGTGATAGCGAATAGCTTGCCAGGGATTCATTTGACTAACTCTATTTTTGAGACGACGAATAATATGTAATGTGGTTATTGTTATTTTAGTCTTGTTAAAATCATTAATGTTGTTGATATTGTAATATTGTTATATGTTGCTAATCTAGTTAATATTGATGCTATTGTAATATTGTTATTATTGTTAATTTGTTAATTTAGACTTATTAATATTGTTAATTACATGATAGTGACGCATTTGACTCACTCGGTTATTGAGACAACGATTATATATATTGTTAATTTTGATTAATTTAGACTTGTTAATTCAGACAGTAAGGCGTTTATTTTATAAGTAGTGTAGATCAGTAGTTCTCTTATTTAATGGATAGTGGGTATTGTTAATCAACGTTTCTTGATGTGGCTTCGTGCCTAACTCAGTTCACCTTATGATAACATTTATGACCATAATAACTTGATAATAGTTCACTCCTTCACTCTTCGACATCTTGCTTAACCGATAATGGTTTGGATTGTTGGCAAAGTCGGGTAGTAGCTTGCGAAATTTTATTTTGAAATATGTCTTCATCCGTCTTGTCGACTTGTTGCTTGGGGACGTCTGTGTAGTATCCTTGTTAGTTATCTCGGCTCCTAGCGCATCAGATTTTTCTGGAGTCCTTGGTTTAGATAGGTTGTGGCGCTAGGATTATTGTTGCAGCTATCACTTGGGGACAACATGATTCCTAATGAGGGGGATCATTGCGTGCCCTAGTGGATAGAGTTGATTGATAACTTGGCCAAAGTCTGGGCTTCCCGATGTAGGCGTTTGTTCATTGTATTTGTTGTTATTGCTTGGGTTATAATTCCTTCATGCATTGGTTTGTGCGCCATAGAGGTTCTATCCACTGACTGTCGAAACCATTGAGTTGGGATGGTGGATGTTGTCCCTTAGCCCATAGGCATTGTCATGTTGTGTCGGGAGGGTAGTCATTCTATCTTGATTTATGCATGTTTCTACCAAATTCTCGTTGTGCCAGTAAGTTAGTCATTTTTGTCTGTTTCCTATCTGTGTGAGTATGTTCATCGTCAGGTTGTGCGGTCTAGCTGTGTTCGTCGTTTCCTTCCTGCTTAAAACAAAAAAAGTTTGCACTTGATACCGTCATTGTAGTCGTAACAATGGGGTCATTACAACATCAATGAAACCCCTTGGACTCCAGATCGAGTCAGGGAGTGGACTATTGGGGTTTGATTGTTGTTGATATGACATATGTACATCTGATTAGATGTTATGATGATTGATTATTATTGCTGACATGATTCATTGTTGATGCAAGCTGATGATAACTTGCTGACCAGACTCACATGTGGAGTAGAGGGGTCATGCACAACAACCAGAGACTTTGAGGGAGAGGTGTGGAAATCAACCCTTCCACAACCTACTAGCACTCTCATTGTGGCTCAAACTATAGGTTAACGATTACCTAGTTCGAGAAGACCCACGATGCCATGAGGGCATATTGTGACAGTCACTCACAATGATTCTAAGGG
This sequence comes from Picea engelmannii, assembly GCA_009831015.1. Lineage (NCBI taxonomy): Eukaryota > Viridiplantae > Streptophyta > Pinopsida > Pinales > Pinaceae > Picea > Picea engelmannii. Next base: position 347,857 of record ML780628.1, read on the forward strand.
GCATGCAATAAGGCATGGGACTTATAACTTAGAGGCCCTTATTCTCCCAAAATATCACCTAGCGAAGTATTGAATCTAGGGGTTTTTGATGTCTACCAAGTCAGTCAAGAGGTGAGTGGCACCCTTGGAGCACGCAATGCATCCTGAAGGGCACGTCACGCAAGGAAAATGAAAAGAGGCGAGTGACACCCTTGGAGCACCTAGTGTGTCCCGAAGGGAACGCCACATTTTTAACTGGTAAGTGAATAAACCTAGATGGCCTTAAAATGAATGATGTGATAAGTAATATTTAAAAACAATTTTCCCTAATAAAAATGTCACCCAACCTAGTGAAATTAAAATCTAGGTCTAAGTAACACATGTGGTGAAAAATAACAATCATAATTAAACATGTAACATGAAGGGGGTAAGAAATTCAATTAAATTATTAAAATAAAATTATAATGGGGGATTACAATTTTAAAAGGGAAATGATTGTTTTATCTACATATGATAATTTAATTTTTTATTAAAAAGAAAAAGGGGTAAATGGTTGTTTTTCTACACTTGATAAATTGAGTTTTAGTAAAAAGGGAAAAAAGGGAAACTTAAAAGAAATAGGAAATTAAAGGAAAAAGGGGAAACATAAAGAAAAAGTTGAATGTCTAACTTAGTAAGGAATCTTGCCTTGGGAACTTGCTTTTTGAACTCAACTAGGAATTTAGTAAGGCGTAAGTCATTTAAGATTTGTAAGGGAATATTGGGACACCAAGGAGCGTTTTTAGGAATGCTTTTAGCTGGGTGAGGGAAATAGGAATAATTAAATAATTAATGAAATTAATTTTCTAGTGCAACTAGGGGGATGGGTAACATGTGTTCGTGGGAGGTTTTTTCTGATTTAACTAATGAAAAAAAAATTAAATGGGAATTTGGTAAAGAAATCACTTAAAAACTCTATAAAAAGGATGGAGGAGAAGTATGGATATCATCTTTATGCGTAACGTTATGCTATTGAATATTTGTCTTGACTGAACTTATCTTGTGGGAGTTTGGATACCCAACTTGGGTAACGAGTAGTAGCTCGACCTTGCGAGGCGATTTGGGTGCTAGTTGTTCTTTGGTATACTGGGTGTGGCCCCTTTTCAGCTCGGGGGGCTCAGGGGGAAGAAGAGTACCTCTAGCGTTGGCTGGGAGGTACTAGTGAGGTCACATCGGTCGGCAAGCGAAAGATGTGTTGAAATAATGTAACTGCGAAGAGAATTCTCCTTATTATTGTTATTTTATTATTAGGATTAATCCCCATTGTGGATTAATCATGTCAGTAATTGTATAAGGACCGAATCCCCTTTTGCGGATTGGTCATTGGACAATTATAAAGGGTAGAATAAGAAGTTGGCCCCAACCGTTATTATTGAAGACCCAGAATTAATTAAAGGTGGGTTTACCCACCCAGAGTGAGAGGTCGGCCCTACCAGTTAATCCCTCTCACACGTGCCAGTCTTGTATAAATAAGAGGCTAGCGCCTCACTTCTAACACACAACTCACTTGCTCATTTCTCTTATGAGGAAAGTTGCAATTACCAGAGAGAGGAGAAGAAGAGTGGCACATCTCTTGGGGAGGACTATATGTATTGGTTTGAGTTATCTCTTGAACATTGTATAAGCTATTTATGATAAGGAAGTTTTTGCTGGGTTTTCTTCCCCTAGAGGGTTTCCCAGGATAAATGTTGTGTCTCTTGTGAATGTGTATTTCTCAGTGATCTTGTTCTTATGATGCTCTTATCTATTGAAATGCAAAGAACTATAATAATGGCATAAACATTAACATGGTATCAGAGCTAACCTGAAGGAAGCACTATTTCCAAGAGGAAAAACGTCACTGTTGTAGCACCTACAAATTAGGGTTTTGAAAAAGTATCTCTTTTCAGCTCCCTAACCTCCTAGAAAGATGCGCCCTCCCCCCAAGATCTATTTGGCACCTAGAGCGCACCTTTTTAGTGGTTGGATCTCCCGGAAAGTGAAACCCTAGTTTCACAAAAGTACCAGAAGTACTAGAAAACCAGTACCAAAAGTACAAGAAGTACCAGAGTACTAGAAGTACCAGAAGCAGTAGTCCAGAAATCTGTAGATCAGATTTGACAGGGTAAAAATTGGATTTTCTCATATCCGAGGACACCAGGCTACTTGCCTCAGCGAAGCAAACCTCCTGGTAAAGTCAAAATTTGATTTTGAGCATTTTCAATTTTTGGTTATTTTTATTGCCGCAAGTACAAAATGTCTGCAAGCACAAAGCCTGTTGAGAAACTAGAAGGAATAGACAACTTTCATGCCTGGAAGTATAGGATCGGTCTGATCCTTGCAGAGAATGATCTATCAAGATTTATCAAAGAAGAAGTGGAGGAACCTGAAGATGTCGTAGAGAAAGCGAAGCATCAAAAGGACTCAATTAGGGCTCAAAGAATCATTGTAGATTCAATCAAAGACTACCTGATCCCATATGTATCATCCAAGAAAACTCTGAAGGAGATGTTTGATTCTCTAAGAAAACTATATGAAGGAAAGAACATCAATCGAAAAATGAATCTAAGAACTCAGTTGAAGAATACCAAGATGCAGAAAGGAGAAATGATTCAAGAATATTTCTCCCAAATCTCCGAAATAAAAGAATAGTTGAAAGTGATTGGAGACACCATCGATGAAGACGAATTTGTAATAACCTCCCTAAATGTGTTGGAAGATTGATTGTTGTCATTGATGTCAACCCTAGTCATGGGTTTTGGACCGCAAGATTGATAAAGGTATTTGGACATGAAGGAAAATGCACATGCATATACAACACCCACGAATGGATAGTATACATCATGCTGTTTCCGATGGTATGTGGCACGTCACATGGATCCTCATGGTTGAGGAGAAATGAATTTTTGAAGATGACAAAGTGAATTGAAAAAGGAAGTACATGTAGGCCCTGAAAATAATTAAAGAA
>ML780628.1:355116-366048 GCA_009831015.1 Picea engelmannii
TGATTATTTCTCATATATTGTGCATGGTGTATTGTGGTGTATTGGTGTAACTCTTATACTATTGTTCATTTCTCATTAGATATAATTGAATGGTTTAAGTATAAGTTGAAAAAGGTTTTTAAATTGTACTGGATACTGATTCAGCCCTCTCTCAGTATCAACAAAATGGTCTTGCAAGACCTTGGGATGCTTTCATCCAGTCAGTATGTGGCAGAAAGGAGAAAATACAGTTTGAGAGACTATGGGAAGAATGCACCCAATAAGAGACAAGGGTAGCCAACTATGAAGCACTGCTAGCAAGGGACAATGATCAAGCCCTAGCTACTCATACAAAAGGAGGAAGGAAGAAACCCTACTTCAAAAGGGAATCTCATAGAGAACCGCAACCATCAATCAAGTTCAACAACCAAGAATCTCATTCAAGAAATTTTCAGAAGAAAGGACAATGCAAGGGATGAGATCTCTCATTTATACAATGCTAACATTGTGATAAGATGGGACACAAGGCGAATAATTGTCCATTCAGAAGAGAAGAGTACAAGAGGAAGCATAAAAGGCAACATGCTCACATTGTCGAAGATGAAGAACCACCTATGAAGATGATTAAGGACCATGTCTTGATCTCAGCTCTCTCAGGATCTGTATCAGCTAGAGAGGACACATGGATCATTGATAGCGGTGCATCAAAACATATGATGGGTAAGAAAAATACTCTCTCTTGTATTTCAGAAAGGAAGTTTTCTTAGAAAGTAACTCTTGGAGATGATTACCAATATCCCATCAAGGGAGTGGGAGAATCAAACTACAAGCTAGATTCAAAAAACTCAATAACAATGAAGGACTTACTCTATGTACCGGGCCTAGAGAAGAACTTACTCTCCATATCAACTTTATACAAGAAAGGCTATAGAGTTGCCTTCATAGATGGAGAAGTTCTTATGTGGGCTAATGGAGAAACCTTAAATGAAGCAATCGTCATCGGAAGTGAAGAAAATGGTTTATATAATTTGAAGGGTCACCCAAAAACTATTATGACCCATGCCATTGAAAACTCATGTGAACTTTGGCATAGAACATTGGCCCACATCAACTACAAGGCACTACCATACATATGCAAAGTTGTCACAGGTTTACCAGAACTCAAGGTCGATCAGGAAGGCATATGCAATGGATGTGTGCAAGGGAAGAACATCAAGAACCCCTTTCCAAAGAGGGACAACAAATCAGAAGGAGCATTGAAACTCATCCATTCAGACGTGTATGGCCCAATGCCATCATCCTCCATTAGCGGGTATGTATACTATGTATCATTTATTGATGATTATTCTCGTCAGACCTGGATATATTTCTTAAAATCTAAAGATGAAGTATTCAGTAAATTCAAGGAATTCAAATCCTTGATAGAGAATCTTTCTGAAAGAAAGATTAAGATACTCAGGTCAGATAATGGAGGAGAATATACCTCGAAGGAGTTCGTAAACTTTTGCAGAGATGTTGGGATCAAGAGGGAACTCACTACTCCCTATAATCCTCAACAAAACAGTGTAGCTGAAAGGAAGAATAGAACAATTATGGAAGTTGTGAAGACCATGATTCACGATCAAGATCTTCCTATGTGCTTATGGGAAGAAGCAATTATGGCAGTTGTTTATGTGCAAAACAGATTATCCCATAGTGCACTTGGGTTCAAGACCCCAAAAGTAATGTTCACTGGAAAGAAGCTAGAGGTAAGACATCTCAAAATATTTGGTTGTCCAGTGTTTATCCATATACCAAAAGAGAAAAGAAACAAGCTGGAACCCTCTGGAAAGAAGGGAATATTTGTGGGATACTGTGAGGTATCCAAGGCCTTCGGAATCTACATACCTGGTCATCGCCATATTGATATCAGCAGGGACGTGACCTTTGATGAAGAAGCAATACTTAAGAAATCAAGAAGATGCAAACTTCAAGAAGTATATGAAGAGGAACTTGTAAATCCCAGGACTACATAATCCATGAGGTAAGTTCCCAGAGCTGCAGAACCTGTAAGGGAAGTCATAGCTTCCCCTGATGGGGAGACTCCTGAAGATCATGATATAACAGAAGTTCAAGAACCTCCTCAAATGACCTTCTCCCATAAAAGAAAGATTGCTTGGGTAAGAGAGGTTATTCAATATGGAGAGAAGTATGGTGTTCCAGAAGGAACCACGAGATAGGTGAAGAGAACAAAGCCATTCTCTAGTTACACGGCTTTGATGTGCAATCTACTCAATGAAGAACTCACATGCTTTGAAGAGGCCATCCAGAACAAAGAATGGGCAGATGCCATTACAGAGGAATACCAATCCATAATAAAGAATGATGTATGGGAAATAGTTCCCAGACCAAAAAGTAAGGATGCAGTATCATCAAAATGGATCTTCAAAATAAAACATGTTGTTGATGGAAGTATTGAGAAATATAAAGCAAGATTTGTCGCTCATGGATTTTCCCAGAAGGAAGGTATTGACTATGAAGAGACATTCGCTCCTGTGGCCAGATACACTTTGATCAGAACCATTATAGCTCTTGCTGCCAAGATGAAATGGAAGCTGCACCAGATGGATGTGAAGACATCTTTCCTAAATGGTGTTATCGAAGAAGAAGCGTATATAGAGCAACCCCAAGGATTTGAGGTTGAAGACAGGAAGTCTCATGTCTGTTGATTGAAGAAAGCCTTGTATGGATTGAAGCAAGCTCCCAGAGCTTGGTATGGCCATATAGACAGTTTCTTGACGAGCTTAGGCTTTACCAAGAGTAAATCAGATTCAAATATCTACTTCAAGATCATGGATAATGAACCAGTAATATTACTACTGTACGTGGATGACTTATTCTTAAATGGAGAAGAAAATCTCATCGCTGAATGTAAACAGATACTTGTCGTAGAATTTGAAATGAAAGACCTTGGCCTAATGCATTAATTCTTAGGTATTGAGGTATGGCAGAGTCCAGAAAGAATCTTCCTTAACAAAGGGAAGTACACGGTCAAAATCTTAAAGAGATTTGACATGCTAGAATGCAAGTCCATGAATACTCCCATGGAAGCAAAGCTGAAGCTGTTGGTCGATACTTCGTCAGATTTGATAGATGCCACACTGTACAGATAGATTATTGGATCCCTGATGTACCTGAAGAACACCCGACCAGACATCTATTTTGCAGTGAACACCTTGAGTCAATTTCTGGTAGAGCCCAGACATGTTCATCAAGTGGCTGCAAAACATGTGATAAGGTACCTTAAAGGTACAATGGATTATGGTCTCATCTATGATGGAGATCATGAGTTCACATTGAGTGGATATAGTGATGCAGATTGGGCAGGAAACGTTGCTAACAGAAAAATCACTTCCAGATGTTGTTTCAGTTTGGGATCAGCCATGATCTCATGGTAGAGTAGGAAGCAATCTAGCATTTCTCTTAGCACAGTGGAAGCAGAGTACATTGCCGCATGTTCTGCTAGCTACGAAGATATATGGCTTCAAAAGTTGCTGACAAGCCTATTTGATTTGGAGATGAGAGCAACACGATTTTATGTGACAATCAAAGCTACATTAAAATGACAAAGAATCCTGTGTTCCATGACAGGTCGAAGCACATAGAGATCCGCTATCATTTCATCCGTGACATGGTACAGAGAGGAGCCTTGAAGCTCTAGTACATCAACGTGAATGAACAGGTTGCTAACGTCTTGACTAAGCCTCTATCTCATGTAAAGTTTGAACACTTTCGAGATAAGCTTGGTATTGTCCGAAAGGACCCTCCCTGAAAGGGGGAGTATATGTATTCCTTGCTTCTGACCTAGTTGTTAGACATAAAGCAAGATGAGTCATGCTTCTGACCTCGCTGTTAGATGTAAATCATGATGCCATGTATTCCTTTCTTCTGACCTAGTTGTTAGACGTAAAGCAAGATGAGTCATGCTTTTGACCTCGCTTTTATCCGTAAAGCATGACGCTATGTGATCCTTGCTTCTGACCTCACTGTTAGATGTAAATCTAGATGAGTCATGCTTCTGACCTCGATGTTAGACGTAAAGCATGACATTGTGTGATCCTTGCTTCTGACCTCGTTGTTATATGTAAAGCAAGATGAGTCATGCTTCTGACCTAGTTGTTAGACGTAAAGCATGATGTTGCTGATTCCTTGCTTCTGACCTAGTTGTTAGATGTAAAGCAAGATAATTCCTCGCTTCTGACCTCATTGTTAGACGTAAAGCGAGATGTCGATGTGTTCCTTGCTTCTGACCTCATTATTAGACGTAAATAAAGATGAGTCATGCTTCTAACCTAGTTGTTAGATGTAAAGCATGACGTTGTGATTCCTCGCTTCTGACCTAGTTGTTAGACGTAAAGAGAGATGTGACTGACTCTGAGCTACCAGCTTAACCATTGTGACATTGAGCCAGTGTAGTACTGTGATGTGCCAGCCTAGTGCTATGATGAGGTATCATTTTTTACTGATACATATTTGATGCAGATGATGATATCATTCTTTCGAGAATGATGATGCTGCCGATGAAGAAAACTTCCGATGACTCGTAAATGTGCTAGCCAATGTTTCAAGATGATATTAACGATACTGTCCTCCAGATGTCACTGATGATGCAGACCTCTCTTGCATTATGCTGATGAAGAATACCCTTCTTATTAAGGGGGAGTGTTGAAATAATGTAACTTCGAAGATAATTCTTATTATTATTTTTATTTTATTATTAGGATTAATCCCCATTGTGGATTAATCATGTCGGTAATTGTATAAGGACCAAATCCCCTTTTGCGGATTTGTCATCGAACAATTATAAAGGGAAGAATAAGAAGTCGGCCCTAGCAGTTATTATTGAAGACCCATAATTAATTAAAGGTGGGTTTACCCACCCAGAGTGAGAGGTCAACCCTTCCAGTTAAGCCCTCTCACATGTGCCAATCTTGTATAAATAAGAGGCTAGCACCTCACTTCTAACACACAACTCACTTGCTCATTTCTCTTATGAGGCAAGCTGCAATTACCAGAGAGAGGAGAAGAAGAGTGGCACATCTCTTGGGGAGGACTATCTGTATTGGTTTGAGTTATCTCTTGAATATTGTATAAGCTATTTATGATAAGGAAGTTTTTGCTGGGTTTTCTTCCCCTACAGGGTTTCCCAAGATAAATGTTGTGTCTCTTGTGAATGTGTATTTCTCAGTGATCTTGTTCTTATGATGCTCTTATCTATTGAAATGCAAAGAACTATAATAATGGCATAAACATTAACAAGATGGATGGATCACGTGGGACATAAACTACTGAGCAGTTGCGTTTGGCTAAGGTACGCCGGTTTAATTGTTACTTGCAATAAAATTAAATTTACTCAGGTTATTTCTTTGTGCTAGGTTTAAGATTTCATTTCCATGTGTTGTCTTGCACCTTCTTTCCTACGGTATTGTAATCCCCTTGCTTACTCTTTTATGAATGGATTTCCCTTGGTGAACCCAACTTATGATTTAAATAACTTATCTGTGTGGGTTTTATTGATTATTATGAAGAGATTTTCTTTATCTTCCACCCTTATCCCTAGGTCATCAGTCCATGGCTGAGAAGTCGGCCAGGAGCCGAATCGACAGTCGTCACTTCAGCGTTTATAGACCTATATATTTTAGTGTCCTGCTTTTCTGTTCATGGATGATGAGCGAAGAATAATTTTTGCCCAGCTGTCTACCCCTTACTTACCTCTGTGTTTGGTTGCTTAAAATCCAAAAACCATTGTGTTTCCTTGAAATTTTATCCCTACATTTCTTTGATTGATTATCGTTGCATGTCCTTGATGGATCAACTCTGCATTTTCTTTTTGGGTAAAATCTCAGCGTTGAAGGTAAACCCTCTGTGTTTATTTTAAGGATGATATGCAGTGATTGTATGCATTTTATTGACCACATTTGGACTATGTTTTATTACCTTTATCTACTATGTGTTTTACCTATATACTCACTGAATCATACAATATACATATATCATATTACTCTGTGTTTCACCACATAGACTACGTTTTATTTCCTTTATTACTATGTGTTTTACCTATGCACTCATTGAATCATACAGTATACATATATCATATTTCTCTGCATTTGACCACATACTGACTGTGTTTTCTTATGATAAAACTGAGCACAATCTTACCTTGATTTGGCAACGAATTTACCCATTATTTGAATGTGTTTTCTTATTATAAAACTCAGGACAATCTTACCTTGATTTGGCAATGAATTTACCCATTATTTGAATGTGTTTTATTATGATAAAACTCAACACAGTCCTACCTTGATTTGACAACAAATTTACCCATTATTTGAATGCATTTTCTTATGATAAAACTTAGCGCAATATTACCTTGGTTTGGCAACGAACTTACCCATTATTTTAATGTGTTTTCTTATGATAAAACTCAGCGCAATCTTACCTTGATTTGGAAACGAATTTACCCATATTTGAATGTGTTTTCTTATGATAAAATGCAGCTCAATCTTAACTTGGTTTGGAAACGAATTTACCCATTATTTGAATGTGTTTTCTTATGATAAAACTCAACACAATCTTACCTTGATTTGGCGACGAATTTACCTGTTATTTGAATGCGTTTTCTTATGATAAAACTCAGTGCAATCTTACCTTGATTTGGTAATGAATTTACCTTTTGTTGACTGCATTTTTAAACTTGTGATTGATAGCGCAATCATACCTTGATAGGAAACGAAATTACCCTTGAATGAATGTGAATTGAATCTTTATTACTCAACGATTTTATGTTTTGTTTTAAGGGAATAAGGCACAAATCCTTTGAGTTAAAACGATGTCTACACAACAATTTCCATAAATGATTATTGATTGTTAGCATATCTTGTTGGCAGTAACTATTAATAGATAGCCTTACCTGTTGACAATGAGATATCTTTTGGACAATATTTAATAAACATCGATCTTCCATTTATTGGGTATGACAACGAGCATGCATATATGGATGGTTGACAGAAATTTCAATAGACACAATAACCCTATTTATGATAGCGAATTGCATGCCAACGATTTATTTGGACTAACTATGTTATCGAGACAACGATTATAGTTATTTTCCTGGTCATTCCTTTATATTTCTAATTAGCGAATTACGTGACAACTACTTACACGCCAACTATATATACGATTAACTCTTTATTTAGACATAGAATTATAGTGGTATTCCTTGTCCTTCCCTTTTCATTGTTAATTCTTTTTAGTGGATAGCAAGTTAATATCATGAATAACATTTTAAATATTGTTAGTATTGTTAATTTAGACTTGTTAATTGAGACAACAATGTCGATTATGTTATAAGAAGCGTAGATCACTTATAAAATATCGATTATTTTAGACTTGTTGAAATATAGACTGTAACATTTTAAATATTAGTGGTTAAAATATAGACTATAACATTTTAAATATAGAATGTAACATTTTAAATATTGTTGACAGTAATGCTATTACACAATATTGACAGTAATCATATTACACAATGTTGTTGACTGATTATTTTAGACTTGTTAAACATAGACTCTTTAAAATTTAGACTTGTTAATTTAGACAACAATGTCGATTATTTTATAAGCAACATAGATCACTTTTAAAATGTTAAGTAGTTCACTTATTTTAATGGACAGTGTATAATTGTTGATAAGCGTATTTTGATTTTGTTAAGTGCCTATTTTAGTTCACATTATGATAAAATTTATGACAATAGTAACATGATAATAGTTTACTCCTTCTCACTTAGACATCTTGCTTAACAGATAATGGTTTATGGTTTGTTGGAAAAGTCATGTAATAGCTTTCTCATTTTTGTTTTGAGTGATGTCATCTTGTGTCTTGTTGACTTGTTGCTTGGGTGCGTTAGGTACAGTCTTCTTGTTAGTTAGTTCGGTCTCCTAGTGTGTTGGATTTTCTTGGGATATTGGTCTAGGCATGTTATGTTGTGCCATGGTTATTGTCACACCTATCGCCTGTTGAAGACATGATTCATGATGAGGGGATCATCGCGCGCCCTGATGGATAGAGGTGAAATCTAACCTGGCCAGAGTTTGTGCTTCTCGATGTGGGCATTGTTCGTTGTATTTGATGTTGGCACTTGGTTAGTAATGCCTTAATGCATTTAGTTTTGCACGTCATAGAGGTTTCCAGTTATTGTTCATCAATTCGTTGTGTCAGGACTATTGATTTTGTCCTTTATCTTGTAGGCATCGACTTCCTTGTGTCGGGTGAGTAGCCATTGTTTTCCTTTGTTTATCACATGTTTCGTTTGGTGCATGATGTGATAGTATGTTGGGTTGCTATTGTTTGTTTCCTGCATGTGTAAGTTGTGTTCATCGTCAAGTCGTGCTGGTTAATTGTTGTCATTGTTACCTTCCTATTTTAAAAGCAAAAGAAACAAAAAATGTTTTCACTTGCTTATGTCGCTTGTATTCGTAACGATGGGGTAGTTAGATATGGGATCAGAGCGGCTTCGACCCGTGACTTGGGATCACTATGGATTTTGTTGATTGATATTCATTGTAATGTTTCTAATTAAGTTGGCTTGTATTCATGCAGGTAATCATGGTTAGAGGACATCGTGGAGGTAGATGACGGGGTGCTAGGGGAGGAGGAGCAATGCCCCAGTAGAATCAACACCTGAGGGGTCTAATCCCCAGGGAGACAAACATGTGGTCGGGAAGGAACAGATAGCGGTGGGTTATGTGGTTGGGAAGATGAGGTCCTTTCAGCAGATGTCTAAGGAACTGATCAACCATTTGCATATGTTCCAAATGCAGTGGTAAAGGATATCCTGACTCAGGATAATCCAGATGGTAGGAGAGGAAAGTGGATTGTGGTTATTCTGGAATATGACATCGAAATAAAACCCACTAAATTGATCAAAGGTCAAGGTTTGGCCAAACTAATGTCTGAATATAATTTTCATGCTCTAGACATTATTTTTTTGGTTGCAGTTGACGAGCAGGAAGAGAAGGTGACTCCGAATGTAAAAGAGGTATTTTTAAACTCTCCTTGGTACATAGAACTCATTTTTGTACTTCATAACTTACAAGCTCCTCCTGGTTTGACTAAGACCAAAGCCAGATTTATTAAACTAAAACCATTGAAATTTTATATTCTAGAAGGTAACCTTTATTGGAAAGATCCTGGTGGTATTTTTCTTAATTGCCCGTTAAAAGATGAATATGACAAGGTTCTGTAAGATTTCCATGCAGGAGACTATGGTGGGCATCTGAGTTGGAATACCACAACTAACAAGATTCTGAGAGCTAGTTTCTATTGGCCTACATTGTTTGTTGATGTTCATCAGAAAGTTACTTCTTGACACAAATTCCAGGTTTTTGAAGGTAAAAGGAAAATTCTGCCTCTCCCCATGAAAACCATCTCAGTTGAAGCTCCTTTCCAACAATGGGGTTTAGAATTTATCAGATAAATACATCCATCATCCTCGAGCCAACACAAGTGGATCCTCACAGCCACAGACTACTTCACGAAGTGGATCGAGACTCTGCCATGCAGGAAAGCTACTGACTATGTTATCATTAAATTTTTTGAATCTAATATCTTGTTTCGTTTTGGATTCCCCAAGAAAATTATAGCTGACAATGCAGTGGCTTTCAGATCCAAAAGACTCATAATTTTGCATCCAATACCACATTACTTTGGGACACTCAACAACTTATTATCCTCAAGGAAATGGGTTGGTTGAGTCCTCAAAAAAAATTCTGGTGAACATCCTTAGGAAAACATTGTAAGAAAATAAGAAATCATGGCATTATAAGTTGGTTTTTTCACTCTGGCCTGAAAGAATAAGCACCAAAAGATCAATTGGCATGTCTCCATACCAATCAGTGTATGGTATTGAAGCAGTTTCTCCCCTTTCCTTGGGAGTCCTTGTCATGAAACTATTGCAGGAAGCACAAGTAGAGACAAATGATGTCCAAATAAGAATAAATCAAATGATTCACTTAATGCAGTCCAGGGAAGAGGTATGCAACAAGACTCAAGTCATCCAGGAAAACATTAAAAATATTTTTGACAGAAGAACTAAAGAAGATGATTTTGAGTTAGGTGATTTGGTTCTGAAGTGGGATTCCAAAAATGAGGATAAGGGTAAACATGGAAAATTTGATAACTTATGGAAAGGCCCTTACATCATTCAAGCATTCAGAGGAAATAACACATTTTTTCTCAAAAAAAATGATGGAACAGATCTTCCGGGTGGACCTGTGAATGGCAGAATGTTGAAGCATTATTTTCCACCCTAATAAACATATCACAAATCCTTTTCCACTGTACATACCATTTGTTATCACTGAAATTTCGTCTGCACATGGCGACAAGAACTCTGCATCATCAAAACAGCAGTGAAGTCATTCATGGCACTGAATTAATTTCGCAGCACTCCAGAAGGGCCAAAAACTATACAAAGTAACCAAAAAATTGAAGGCGCTTTACAACAGTTTGGTTCGCGCACGCATGCGCAGGACAAAACGTGTCATTCGCGCATGCGCGCTCGATGCGCGGTTGTCAACACAAAAACCCGCGCATCTGCTAAAACGACGCATTAATTGAATAGGTCAGCCTCCCAACCGCTTACGGACCGACTCCCAAGTTGATTTGACTCTCAAATCAGAGCCGAATCCGCAAAATCGGTGGGTTAATGACCTAAATAAACCCTAAAAGGGTCCCTATTCACACTTTGAGAAGGTTACGTGACCGCCCGAGAAGCTGCTATAAAAAGCCGTGAGGATACACTGTTTTGGCAAGGAATTCTAAGCACTGTTATGTTGTTCAGATGGTTTAAGGGCTCATCCTTTAACAAACAACCCATCAGCTGCATCACCGAGAGTTCTTTCACTGCTATGCTCA
>ML780628.1:393115-426444 GCA_009831015.1 Picea engelmannii
GGAACCACCATTGGCAATCATGATTTGGAAATTATTGACGGCATGGATGTAGCAATGAGTTTCTTGGGCAATGCGGCGATGAATAAAATTATGGGTGTTGCCACTATCAACTAGAATGATGACCTTATGATGCTTGATGTAACCGATTAGCTTGAGGGTTTGGGGAGCGGAGAATCCAGTGAGAGCATTGAGGGAAATGACTGGTTCTACTTCGAGAGGGTCTGAGGGAAGGGTTATGTAAGTGGATTCAGGGGATTCATACATAGAGGGGGTTTCGTCATCTTCTTCCGAAATCTCCTCAGAGATGGCCATAAAAGGATTTTTTTCTTTACACTTTTGGCCTAGGAAATATTTGTCATCACAGTTATAACAAAGGCATTTGAGTTGGCATTCAACCATTTCATCCTGGGTCAATTTTTGGACCTTTAGTGGAGCAGAGGGAGTAGTGGGATTTACTGGTTTAGGGCGAGGGATGAAGGATGGTTTGTGGTTTTGAGAAGATACAACCTGTTTTGCTTCTTTAGCTCTTTTGGTAGCCTCAGGATGAGCCATGAGGACATGGGCCCGAATTTCATCCTTGAGGCCACTGATAAAACACTCTCGGAAAAAGGCATCAGACATGCCCTCTATTCTAAAAGCCAGGTGCTAAAAGGCAGCTATAAAGTCTTCCACTATTCCTAATTGTTTCATCTTTGTCAATTGGCCCAAATAGTTGGTGTCAATGTCAAAGTGTTCATAAAGCTCTCCCACAAAGTGTGTCCAAGCAATATACCCTTGACGAGAATTTTTTCTCCATTGCCACCATTGCCAACATTCTTGATCTAGATGGAGAACACCATACCGGAGTTTGGCCAAGTCATCTGTAATGTTGTATAAAGAGAAGTAATGTTCCATTTGGGTTACCCAACCAGTGGGGTCTGAGCCATCAAATTTGGTCACATCCACCTGTGGAAGGCGTAGGTCACATTGAAAGTGACAGTTCTGCAAAGTATGGGAATGAGAGGAATGGTCACCTTCAGTATGTGGGGGTGAGGAAGAGAAAGGGTTATCTGTAGGGATATGCAGTTTGGTGCAGAGTGCCAAAAAAACTGATTCAAGTTGGGTGGTGAGGTCTTGTTTGATTTTGCCCATTGAGGACTGCATGGTTGTATTGATGGTAGAAACATTGGCACTGAGTTGTTTCACTTCTTGTTTGGTCTCAATGAGACCAGATTTCAAGGTGTTTAAGTGATATTCCAAGTCTTGGCTATGAGTATGGGCCATGAGGATCGGGGAACTGAAAAGGGGTGGGTGAGGTAAAAACATTTTGCCGAAAAAATGATATGGATGAATGTGATAAGGGCGAAGAGATGAATCCAATGGAATAAGTCTAAAATAATGGTGAAGAATACTTTAGTCTGAAGAATACTGCAAAGAGGAAATGCCCAAATGCTTAACCAGAAGGAAATGTGTATTTACTTGGCAACCCGAACACAGTTGCGCAGCAATAGATCTTTTCTGTTTTAATTTGTTTATGTTTCTGTCCCCAAGGGTTAGGTATTCAAGGGTTCTATAGACAAGGGTTTTACCTGTGCTATATCTCTCTGATATATATGTGGGGTCCAACAGTAATACTCGGCCCAATATCTCAAGGAACTAACTAAGGAAGATAGACCATACCCTTAGCCGTACTACTCGACTACCCAAGTACTAGAGAGTATCTTCCCGAGTGTTGTTCTCGGTGACACTATAATAGTCAGGCGACCGATTGGTTTATCTAAAGAGGGCTTCAGGTAATCTAGGTCGATCCGTACATAAGTGTTGTCTGATGCGCTACCACTCTAAGCGGTACCAACAGGGGTTACGAGGGTGGCCAACATATGTGCGCTTAAGTACCACTTGTATTTATTACATGTATGAATCCCTCAACCGCGGGTTTATGCATTTAACGACAGATCTCTGTTGCTTAAAGACGCCAAAATACGTCTCTACCCTGAAAAAATATTAACCCACACTTTCTGCCGAGGAAAGTGCTTTGATACCACTTGTAATATACTAGATATAAAATGCATGCAAAACATAAATAAAATGCTAGAAATGGCAGAATAACAGCAATATAACTAGAACATTCACCATAATAACACTGCAATGATATAAGAATCACAACAGAAATAACACTTTGAATCTGAAAGCAATGTTCATGGCCCTCTTCGAGGGGGCAACCTCCAATTGAACAGAGCTCTATTACAATAATATCCAAGCTATGGTTCTCATACCCTCGACTCCTATTTATACTAAAAATAAGCATCTAGAGGAAGATCCTTCTAGAAGAGGAAGCTTATATTAGGTCTTCTTACATCCAATTTATTCTATTTTATTGAAAGGACTTATTAATATTGACCTTTATTACATCCGAATATATTGTTCTACCTATGTGCGGGTTAGGACCCTAACATAAACTTTTCAGATTTCCCACAGAGGGCATGTTCCAGTATTATTCAACACTGGCTTACATGTTCATGTTCTTTCAAGCAGATAAGTTCTTATTTCCCATGCAGAAATTGGACCAAGATGACAAACCACAACTTGTCACCTCTTGGACTTCATTACTGAGAAGACACTCCACAAATTTTAATTTCAAGCAATTCATTGAGCAGTTTTACCACCCAGTGGTAAGCATGCTCAGTGGTAGATAGGAACTGAGGATAAATGAGGAGATTCATAGAATTTTACACCTCTCATACCTCGCCAAGACTGGAGATTGGTATATGTATCAAAATCATACGGAAATCACAATTTATGGATGTGAGTTGGCTCCTTATAAGCTTCCCAGATATGTGCCTGTTAGGATATTCGCCTTGGAATACATCAGGCACATGATCAATTCATATGTCATACACTTCATAGCTTTGAAGAAGAAACAAAATTTGAGGATTAAAGGGAAGATAGGATCTTTTATCTATAACAGTCTAGTTGTCAGGGAAGAGGAAAACAAGATACTAAAGGAAATGAAGTTTGGAATCAGTTTCCCTTGGAACTATGATCCATGTGGGATCATTGTAGAAATGATATTAAGGAATAAAAATTCCCCATATTCTCATGTGCCCAAACCAGAGATCGAGAAATTTATGAGTCAAATAGAGTGGAAGGCGAACACTCTGGAAGACACTGAACAACAATATCCTCCAACCATTTTTGCACAAAACACTACTCCACAGATACCTAAGGAGAAAATGCCCAGAAAGGATGCCTCCCCTTCAATTATTGAAGTCTCATCAGAGGACTTCCATGTTTACAGGAAAAGGCCCAAGACCAGTCATGCAACTGACATGTCAAGAGATGAAGAGACCCAATCAACCATAGTAGTCTAGGGGGGACACTCACCATTGTTCTCAAAAGCCAACAAATGATGTTCACTTCTTCTTCAAATAAGTAGACACATATCACTTTGACTTCCCAACCATCTCAAGGGTCTGCAAAACTGATCATTTTCGAGAAACATGATTTTATTAAGAAGAAGAATGAGATGCTGACCAACAACACCTATGCTCAATTCTGGAAGAAAACGTCCACAACACAACATAGGTTTCTCTATGATTTAGATAAGGAAAAAGGGAGAATGCCCATGGAATTTTTGCAGGCACAAGTGCCCCATCCAAAGGAAATCACTAATTACAAAAGATCAACATTTGAATTTGACACCAAGGAAGTACATCCAGCTGATCAGATGGATTTAGACAGACATATTGGAGAAATGGTTTTCTCAACATTGGAAAATGCTTCCATAACTACTACGAAGCTGCAGGTTTCCCTAAATAATGTTCAAACTCAATTAAAGCTAGAGAAATTTTCTTCTTTTTCAAAAGACAACAGGATCAAGTCTTTGGAAGAGTTGGTACTAAAAATTGGGTATGACCCCCCATATGTGAAAGTAGCTGAAGAACTGTTAAAGAAAAAGAATGTTGATATAGCATCCTTGAGGAAGTAATTAGAGATTCCAGCTACTGAAGACTCATAGGCCAAAGAGATAGCCAATACAAAAGGCCAAAAAGAAGAAATGCTAAAGTTAGTCATGGAACAGAACGCTCAGATCAAGGATATGGAAGTAGATTTGGAAAGGATGGTAAAATAAAAGGAACAAATAGATCCCATGGAATTCATTCCCCTAAGTGAAGTTCCCCTCACATGAATTAGCACATCGACAACATCAACAACCACCACTACAAAACTTCCATCAGTTTCCCCAGTGATAGATCTAGACACATCTGAAGCTCTACCAAAGTCAATGGAGGAAATGACTTTACAATGAGAAGAAATAAAAAATTGCAGCAAGAGATGGAGCATCTCCAGAAGCTTAAATCTTCTTTCCAGGCCAGCTACAACATTGAGAGGCACACATCAGAAAAACTGAAGCAGTAGATACAACAACTGCAAAAGAAAACAGTTGTGGGAAAAACACTAACAAAATCCAAGGAGAACATTTGGATGGGTATCTTAAAATCCATGAATGAAATTTGGCCCATGGTGAAAATTATGTTCGAACAACATGAACTAGTTTTGAGGAGCATGCATGATATTGACAGGATAAAGGGAGAGCTGGGAGAAATTCCCACAGAGGAAAATGAAATCATCATGTTTCTTAATTCAAAAACTAAAGAAAGAGCTGGAAAACATGAAGATTGAGGATAGGATGGAGACTATCCTTGAGGTCAAGAGAGTTCTGACCAAAAGAGGATTAATGTTGTAATTGGAAAAGAGAGCCTAGAACATGGATATTGGAGTTCATAGATTCTTCAACAAGATTGATGCTTTGCATTAGAAAGGCCTTCCCAGTTTGCTTGTTTTAAATGACAAACTGATGACTCTATCCGACTTCAAGCAAAAGATTTCCATAGTGGAAAAGGACAACTCCAAATTTTCAGGGATACAGGGTAGAATAACAGGTAAGGCATTCCTAGAGACTCTGCAGTTGGATCTCAGTATCCAACATGAAATCCAGTACATTTTTATCACCAAGATGACTTTTTCCAAATCTACAGAGATGGATGAAATCTATCGCAGGATACTAAAAGTCACCATTCCAAATCAACAAATATGTAAAGAGTTGTGTGAATTGATTGAGTAAAAGATGAGGTGGGCGTACAAGTCAACATGAAAAACAATCAAAGTCAAGTTGAATATTCGTCAACAACCTTCCCCAAAATCAGCAAAAATAATCTGACGAATCATTAGCAGTTCCTACACTTGTGTATTTTGTTATCTAGTTAGTTAGCTTTGGATTCTGCCATGTCCTAATCATTAATGATAGGATCGATTGTAATCTTTTCCATATATACTTCAAATTTTGAAGTACTGAGGATTGATCTTTACGCCCAAGCAATTTGTAAGAACTGTAATCATTCTCAAGATATATACCAGTAATAAAAAAGATGTTTCACAGGATTCCTGCGTGTTAATTGTTGGTGATGTTTACTCCTCTTTGTTGAATGGTTTTTCTGTCTTCGTAATCATTTATGTTTTCTATATCTGATCATTTAAAAGAATTTAAAGTTGTCGAATTTATCTTTGTATACTCTGTTTCTGGATTTTAAATATCTAAGTGTTTGTCTTCTGATGTTATGATAAAGAAATTCTTAAATGCTTCTTTGTTATAATTGACTAACTCATATTTTCTTCTATACATCATTTTAATTCTAAAAAATCCAACAGTTGCGTTATCCTGCCTTGTGAAAAGACCTTATAATATCTTTTCTCTAGTCTCAAACTTTATAAAACAGACCCCATAGCCCAATGGACGCGTAAACCATATTTCAACCATTTTATAAAACAAACAACACAATCTTATTCATTTAACTAGCCTAATATATGAAAACCTAAAACATAACTAAATCTTATAGAGAGATCCCTCTTTGGAACTAGAAGGGCTAGATCCTAGTTTTGAAGTGGTTGGATAAAGTTACCTCTAATAAATTTCGTCTACCTCCTGACAACCTTTGGGAATTTACAGAGCGATAACATAACAAAAACAAAATAAAGACAAAAGTGATTCCCATTTTTCCATATGCCAAAACCCGGTCGCGGTTTCTCCTTGTCTATGTAACGTCTTCTTACGGGGCAACGAAAATCACTGATAGTGATTTACTTGGCAAAGATGCCAGGACATAAGCGATATTTAGGTGGCCAGTGGTAGTTACTCTTGTTTTTTTTTATTCTGCGATTTCTGAGTTTTCTTGACAAGTTTTATTTTTACAATCCTCCTTTTTAATTAATTAATTATTCTCTTGCCCTTGAGAATCTCCATTTATGGACCAATTGGTAGGTGTAATAGTTCCTTTTGATATCCTCGGGGTTAAGTGCACCCAAATATTAACATTCTATGAAAAATACAATGTGGTTTAGTAAATATGTAGAGGTATTAATTAATTATTCAGAGTTTCTGAATATCACCAGGAGATATATTAATTAGTGGCCTTGGATATCTTTATAAAATATTTAATGCTATAAAAATGGATGGTGTGATGACAGTTGGGATTAAACCAATTGTCCTTCCCATTTAAATTGTGGAATAACAATCTTTTAATATTTTATTAATGTTTAACCATTTTGGTTGTATACCGTATCCATCAATGTCATATGGATGGGTGTAAATTGGTATTGAGGATTGTGTATTTGGGATGCGGTCTTCACAGTGGAAGGGGGAATTTTTAGTTTTGTTTTTAATTGTAAAGAACGACAATTCAATATATTAAGAAGATGTTGGGTAGCATGGTAACTGCCAAAAGGATCTATGTGTAAAAGTCCTAATTCTTTTTCTTAAATTAAGTTCCTTCCCTTGTAAAAAGGTTATTGGATTTATTTTACATTTAATGCATTTATCTAGCCCAATAGATTAATCATTTTCCCTTGCATTAGAATAACAGTTCATTTGAATTAATGTGATGCTTTTATTATCTATTAATGCCTCTTCCACGATCTATTTTTAATTCTTGCACAGAGTTTAGAAATGCTTTCCAAGTGTTAGTAATTATGTATAATTCAGGTTGGTCATCGATTAGTGTGAGTATGGTATCAGTGGATCACATTAATGGGAGTAAAAACAAATTGTTACGGTCATTCTAGAGCTCTAATATTAATTAATTGAATGTTGGGATATGTCATTTTTAATAAAGGATGTTGATTCTATGATAGGTGGGATCCTTATGATATTTACATTGATGGTTTATTTTAATTTATTTATCTAAATATGGTGAAGCAATTTATGTTTCCTTGTGAAATCATCGTTAATTTTTGCACATTGCTTTATTGTTTGAGAGCCTTCATCTAACGACGTTGTATAATGTATGTTAGTGCCAATTGGATTTCAGGCACATTGGATTTTATGTTGGGTTGAAGGTTTAGAAGTTTTTTGTTTGCGCATGGGTCCATATTTCCTTTGTCGCAAGGCTGCGACGCGATACCTTATGATTGGGTCATTGTGCACGTTGATCGATAAGAGAATATGAAACCTAGCTTAGGATCGTGCACCTCCTGATGTGGATGATGAGTGTTGTATTATGGTGGTACTTGTATTTATAAAATTTATTATGATTGTCTCTCGCTCTTCGGGAAGGTTCTAGTTATTGGTCATCGATGTTGTTGTGTTTGGATTGAATGATGTTATCTTTAAGGCATGATCTTGTGTGTGTTGAGTGGGATGTAGACACCTCCTTGTTCGTCAAAACAATATCCAGCCTTGAGACCTTAAATGCTCAAAATCCATGGGAACCTAGGCTTGAGCATTGCTTATGTGTCCTAGAGGTGCCAACCTTGTAGGGTGGGACAGGTGGGTAGTCGTTTTTATTTTGTCTAATTGATTTTTGCATGTTGCATCTAGTTGCATGATGTGCTAGTATGCTGGGTCGTTATGTTGTTTGTTTCCTGGATTGTGTGCATTGTGTTTGTCATCAAGTTGCGTCGATTGACTATTTTTGTTGTTACTTCTCTTCTTTTAAAAAAAGAAAAAAAAAATGCACCTGTTATGCATTGTATGTTGTCGTAACGACATGGGATGTTACATATGGTATCAGAGCCAGTTCGACCCCCAACTTGGGATCACTATGGATTCCATTGATTAGATAATTGTTTTTAAAATTTCATTAATTTAAATTGATTTGTATTTGTGGAGGTAATAATGTTCAAAGGACGCCTTAGAGGCAGACGATGGGGTGCTAGGGGAGGAGGCATGACGCCCCCAGTAGCATCCACACCCGAGGGGTCTAACCCCCAATGAGACAAACATGTTGTTGGGAAGGAACAAATAGTTGTGGATGATATGGTTGGGATGATGAGGTCCTTTCAGAGGATGTATGAGGCACTGATCAACTATTTGGATAGATATGAGGCCAGGCCATAGGCACCTCTTGAGGGTCCACCGCGTGCTCTGGTCGGTGCTGGTAGCATTCACTGCAAACTTGAGAAGGTCAAATTTCCTGAGTTCTTTGGTGCCTTGGATGACGCAGCCACCAAGGCATGATTGGAGAATATGACAATGTGATTTT
Organism: Picea engelmannii; assembly: GCA_009831015.1. Classification (NCBI taxonomy): domain Eukaryota; kingdom Viridiplantae; phylum Streptophyta; class Pinopsida; order Pinales; family Pinaceae; genus Picea; species Picea engelmannii. The sequence continues at coordinate 401,632 of ML780628.1, forward strand.
CACTTCGTGACTATACCTCCAACATGTAGGTCTGCATGGTGGTATTTCAACTGGAGGGGAGCACTCTTCTATGGTGGAAGACGCTCCTGCCACAATTGAACATGGAAGTCAAAGACGTGTCATGGGAACTGTTCGAGGAACGGTTCCAAGAGAGGTATATATCTGAAGAATTCATTGAGTGTCATCTCAACGAGTTCAATGCCTTGTAACAAGGCAGTCGTACGGTGCCCGAGTACGAGGCCCATTTCATGGAGCTGCTTCGGTATGCTCCGCACTTGAATACTAAGAAACTTAAGGTCAACAAGTTCGTGTTAAGCCTTAACATCATAATTCGTGCTAAGATGAGGATTCAGATGCCTCAAACCTTGCATGATGTTGTCCAAAAGACCCTCATAGTAGAGGAGGAATTTATCAGTGGGGGTCAGAGCAGGACTCCAGGGAGACCAGCAGGACATGTGTCATCTAGTGTGTTGTAGCATCAAACACTAGTTAGACATTCCTCAGGATTTAGAGGCACTCAAAGAGGATCCACATACACTACACCATGACGACCAGTGCCTCAGCAGTAGATTCCTTACAGAGGACCAGAACACCAACAACAATTTCAACCGCAGCAACAACATTTTAGGCCTTTTCAGCAGAATAGACCAGGGTTCCAGGCCGGTGGGTCGCCAACTTCTACTTCGAGTACCAAGAGTACTAGACCAAATAAAGGATGTTGGACATGTGGAGATCCACATTACCATCATGACTACCCAGTGGAGAGGACCAGGGCATCTGGATCAGCCGGACCCACTACCATGGGAGATTTGGGCAAGGCCCATCAGATTCATGCAGTGGTGAATAATCTCCATACAGATCACTAGTCAACTGTGGTCGAGACTTCAGGTACCTTTGTTGACCAGACCCTTAGTATTTTGATAGATCCAGGTGGTACAAAGATTTTATTTCTGGTGCAGTGCTAAAAATAATTAAGGTAAAGGCAGTCGAACAAAATGAGTTTATCTTTGTAGAAATGGCTTTGGGAGCCAAACAAAACTTTGGAGGGAAGTTTATGGGCTGTAGCCTTAACCTGGGAGAGTTTTTCTTGAGGACCAACCTATACGTCATGATCTTAGGATCTTATGACATCGTGAAAAGTATGGATTGGTTGGAATCGCATGAGGCGATACTCAACTGTAAGATGAAATGGTTGATCTTGGTTGATGATGAGGGATAGAGACGCGTGATTATAGGACGAAACCAAGGATTTACCCTGAGGTTCATCTCTTCCTTGCAGCTACAAAAGAGCCTTCACAATGGATGTAAGCTAAATGAAATCCTTGCGTTAAACAAGAAGGGCATAGCAGAAGGTCTAGAAAACATTCCAATGGTACGAGAGTTTGCAGACGTCTTCCCAGAGGAGTTACTTGGGATGTTGTCAGAGAGGGAATTAGAATTTACCATCGACCTAAAATGAGGAACTGAATCGATAATGAGAATGCCTTATCAGATGTCGACCCCTTAGTTACAAGAGTTGAAAATGCAACTGAAATAGTTGTTGGACCTAGGACTTATACATCAAAGTGTTTCACCATGGGGTGTTCCTATTATTTTCATACAGAAGAAGGATGGGTCGTGGAGACTTTGCATTAACTATCATCAATTGAACAAGGAAACGATCAAGAATATTTATCCATTTCTAAGTATTGATGATCTATTCGATCATATGAAAGGAACGACTATGTTTTCAAAGATTGACTTGAGATTAGGGTATCACAAGTTATGGATCAAGGGGGACGACATCCCTAAGATCGCCTTTAGGAAAAGGTTTGTACATTACAAGTTTATTGTTTTACCATTTGTAATGATGAATTCCCCATAGGTGTTTATGAGTTTGATGAATGGGGTGTGAATACTTAGACAAGTTCATCTAAGTATTCATTGATGATATTTTGATTTACTCTCGGGTGATGGAGGAGCATGACAAGAACTTGCGCATGGTACTACAATGTCTACGAGAGAACAAATTGTTTGGGAAGCTATCGAAATACTCGTTTTATCAATCGAAGATTCACTACTTCGAGAATGTCATCTCCGACGAAGGTACCACTGTGGATCCAACAAAGGTCAAGGCTATTATGGAATGGTTTGTGCCAAAACATGTCCCATAAGTGTGTAGGTTCATGTTTTTAGTAGGATACTATTAATTGTTCGTCGAGGGTTTTTTGACTATATCAAATTTGATCACGAAATTTCATAATAAGAACAAGAAGTTTGTTTGGATCGAGAAATTCCTAGAGGAATTTCGGAGGCTCAAGGAGTTGGTAACAACAACACCGATACTAAAGGTCCCTGACATGGATGTGAAATTATTTGTATGCACTGACACATCCAAAGAAGAATTAGGAGGAGTCTTGATGCAAGACGGTCGAGTGATTGCTTACATCTCGAGAAAGTTGAGAAGGAATGAGGAGAACTATGCGACGCACGATTTGGAGTTGTTATCCATTGTTTATGCCTTGATATTTTGGAGACACTACCTTATTGGATGAAAATTTGAACTAAAAACTGACCATTATGGTCTACAAAACATCTTTAAGAAAAGAGACTTGAACGCGTGACAACATGCATTGGTTGGAATTGCTTAGCAAGTACGATTTTGAGATTACTTACATAAAAGGAACAATGAATAGAGTGGTTGATGCATTGAGTCAGAGACCACACATATTTTAGGTGATGTCTCTTTAGATGAATATACAGATAACATTACAATGCGACGATGACTGGTACAAAGAGGTCAAGGATTTTATGGAACAAAACACAATGATGGTACCAAAATTTGAGGGATTTACTGTGGAAAACGATGGATTATTGATATTTAAAGGTCGAATTTACGTATTGATAAACGACGAGTTGAGGAGTTTGATCCTAAATGAGGCTCATAGAGAAATGTACATGGCTCATCCTGGATTCATGAAGATGAGGTAAAACTTAAACCCTTATTCTTCTAGAAAGGAATGAAGGCAGACATAGTCAACTACGTGGAAATATGTCTATAATGTCAGCAGGTGAAGGATGAACATAGACATCCAGAAATATTACTACAACCACACAATATTTTGGAATCGAAATGGGAGGTCATTTCGATGGATTTCATTGTTGGATTGCCATCGATGGAAAGGGGACACGACTCGATTTTTACGGTAATCGACACTCTAACGAAGAGTCCTCATTTTATTCCTATGCGTACGACATATCAGGCACCTGACATAGATATAGTTTTCATCAGTGAGATTGTGAGGCTACATGGCATGCCTAAGAGGATTATATATGATAAAGTATGTATGTTTACAAGATGATTTTGGACTAGTTTCCAAGAGGCCTTGGGAACCCAACTTAAATTTAGTATTGCGTATCACTCAGAGACAAACGGGTAGACCGAATGAACAAACAAAATCTTGGAGAATATGTTGCGTATGTACGTGATGGACCAACATAAGTGTTGGGAATAATTCTTGCCACTGGTAGAATTTGCATATAACAACAGTTATCAAAGAACCATTAAGATGGTGCCTTTTGAGTTTCTTTACAGACGACCATGTCAGAATCCTTTGCATTTGGATCGGCTTGAGGATAGGGTCCTGGTGGGACCAAAAGTGATCCAAGAAATGGAAGATAAAATGAAAACAATAAGACAAAGGATCAAGGAAGTGCATGATCAGAAGAAGAGTTATTTCGATGCGCATCGTGTCGACCGTAGTTATGAAGTTGGTGATCGAGTCTTCTTGCGGGTGATATCACATAAGAGTTCGATCAAGTTTGGAAAGTGTAACATACCCAGCCACCCATAGGCCAGGGTACTCTACCTTCAAGCCCTCCCTTGGACTTCTTTCTCTTACCGATACCTTTTTAAAAGTTAAGGATGCATAAAAGAAAAGACTTTAACGACATGCACAACAATAGTCAGCAAGCATGCATAGTCTAAAGATTCAATTAAACGATAATTAAATATATAATGAAAATACATTCATATACATGTAAATGATACCATAACAAAGAGAACTTATCTTTATGAAAGATGACACCAACTGGCTACAGACCAAGGATGTTCCACCCAACCGTAGACACTACTATTCCAAAACTCAAAAGTAGTGTCACCCCTGATCCAGGGATATGAATCCATAAGGACGGTTTCAAAGTGTTACTTGGCTTCCCAAACTAGTCAACACCCAATCTCTCATAGGCTTCCTAGCTCTCACAACAATCCAAGTACCCAGTTCTCTTCTACCCAACTTGCACCACCCGAGAGAACGAACCTCCACCCTTCTCTTCCATGTAGTCCCTCAGGCACTCCTTCTCCTTATTCAGGATCCAACAAAAATGGTCCAGAATCTCAATGTTGGAACTCTCAAGACTCGAAGTTGTGAGAAATGATGGACATAGGACAACACATCTCAGACATGCAGGCCTCAAGTCATGGATAGATCACACCAAGGACCACTACAACCCACCATACCATGGATAATTCTTCAGCAGATCGATTCCCTTTCCCAAGAAAATACGCGGATGAGGATGGATCAATGAATGGGTAAGTGGGTGCACGAAAGTGTGTGAGGTAAAATGAGTGAACATATAGGAAATAAACAAACAAGACATCAGTCCCAACCCCCCCATCAGACCAGAGGAAAGTTTAAGTAACTTCATGGGGAATCAAGAACCTCCTGGCCTTCCCCAAGAATCTCACATAATCGATCCCCTCCCTTAGAAAAAAATGGGTAATTAAAATATAAATAAACACTTAGCCCCTCAAGGCCCCTCTCTTGTGGAATGATAGCCCCCTATAACTCTAGTCCTTGTCCATCTAGTAGTCAACCATGTATTTATTATTAATAATGATAAAAAAAAATTACATATCTTGGACACACTAGCCTATTAATAATTGTTTGGTCACTTTGGCCTCTCATCATTGTAACAATACTTTATTTAAAATGGGGGTACAAAACCTGGGGTGTTACATCCCCTCCCCCTTATTTCAGCACTGTCCTCAGTGCATATACAAAATAGATATGAAAATCTCAAATTTATTCAAAACACTGCGGGTACTTTGCCCACATGGCATCTTCATGCTTCCAGGTAGCATCTTCAGGACCGTGGCAGGTCCACTGAAATTTTACTAGATCTATAACTCGATTCCAGAGAATTTTGACTTTTGTTTCCAATACTCGCACTGGCTGAACCTAAAAATCTCCCTCTATCTCTACCTGAATCATATGTCAATCAATAACATGGTTAGAATCATGTACATATTTCTTTAGTAAAGAGACATGAAATACATTATGCACATTCATGGAAGAAGGAAATGCAAGCACGTATGCAGCTGAGCCTATTCTGTCCAATATTTCAAATGGACCATAGAATCTGGCTGCCAGCTTTGTACAACTACCCAATTTCAAAGAGATTTTCTTAGGATTCACTTTCAAAAGTACATGCTCCCCTATTTTAAATTCTCTAGTTGTCCTTTTCTTGTCTGTAGTAAATTTTTGTCTATCTTGAGCTTCCTTTAAATTTTGCTTGATATTGACCACCTGGTCTTCCATGTCCTTGAGCAACTCCGACCCAAGTACCACTCTATCTGCAAGGTTGTCCCAACATACTGGAGTATCTCATTTCCTAACGTACAAGGATTCAAATGGGCTCATTCCCAATGAAGCTTGATACCCATTATTATATGAACACTCCACCAAGTGTAAGTAATGTTCCCACTTAGATGGCTTATCCATCACATACATTATCAATATGTCTTCAATTATTCGATTGACTCTCTCTATTTTCCCATATGTCCAGGGATTATATGTTGTGCTAAAGTTTATATTTGTGCCAAATCCTTTAAAGACTCCCCTATAGAAATTGGAGGTAAACTTCATAGCTCTGTTCGAGACAATTTTCCTAGGTATCCCATGCAACCTAGAAATTTCCTTCATGAAAATTTATGCAATATTAGTCGATGTATGCATTGTCTTCACAAGCACAAAATGAGCAGCCTTTGTTAATTTGTCAACCACTTCCATGATTGAATCATGTTGCTTATTCGTTATGGGTAATCCTGTGATGAAATCCATGGTGATCTCTTCCCATTCCTTCTCTAGGATTAGCAATGGCTGTAGCAAACCCGTTGGGTTCCTATGCTCATGCTTCACCTTCTGACCTTCCATACATCGAGCGATGTAATCAACAACATCCTTCTTCATTCTCGGCCAAAAGAATTGGCTTCTTACTACTGTAATTGTTTTCTGGCAACCGAGATGTCCAACATAAGGAACATCATGCATTTCCTTCAATACCAAATTCCTCGGTTCTCCAGAACTAGGAACATAGATTCTATTTTTATGCATGAGTAATTTGTCTTCCTTTATCTCATACTCCTTTATTTTTTGTTGTACATCTCCTTCCTGTAAGTTTTCCTTTACATGTAGGTAATGCTGGTCTATAACAAGAACATCTAAAATTTTGTTGTTCAAGTCTGACTAATGCATACTGACAATAGTAGCATGCATGATATGAAATCTTCTACTAAGTGCATCGACAACTTTATTTTCCTTTCCCTTGATATGCTTGATATCGAACTCATACTCACTTAAAAATTCCAACCATCTTGTTTTCCTGGCATTCAAGGTTGGCTGTTCAAAAATATACTCCAAGCCAATGTGGTCTATCCTTAATTCGAATTTCCTCCCCATGAGATAATGCCTCCACATCCTCAAGGAGTGAACAATGGCAACAAGTTCCAATTCATGCATGGCATAGTTCCTCTCATGTTCCTTAAGATTTTTGGACTCATATTCAATGACATGTCCATTTTGCATGAGCCTGACTCCCCCATGTCCTTCCTTACATGCATATGTACATACCACAAAACTTTCCTTTGGGTCAACAATATTTAACACAGGTGCAATAGTGAGTAATTCCTTCAACAGATTAAAATTATTTTCACACTTGAGTGCCCATTTAAATTTAGTTTCCTTCTTTTGCAAGGAAGTGATGGGATGAGAAATCTTAGAGAACCCTACTATGAACCTTCTGTAGTAGCCAACTAATCCCATAAAATATCTGACATCTGACACATTTCTGGGTGTTGGCCACCCTCTAATGGCTTCGATATTCTCTGGATATACCTCTATGCCCTTCTCTGAAATAATGTTTCCCAAGTAATGGATCTGCTTTTGGTAAAAAGAACACTTAATCAACTTGGCATACAACTGATGTTCTCTCAGTACTTGCAACACCAGTCTTGAGTGATGTTCATGATCCTCTTTAGACACAGAGTATATAAGTATGTCATCCAGGAATACTATTACAAACTTATCCAAATAATTTATGAATATTCCATTCATTAAGCACATGAATACATTTGGTGCATTGGTCAGTCCAAATGGCACCACTACAAATTCATAATGCCCATACCTGGTCCTAAAGGTTTTCTTATGAATGTCTTCTTCCTTGATTCTTACCTGATGGTATCCTGCCCTCAGGTCAATCTTTGAGAATATATTTTCTCCTCTTATCTGATCAAATAGGTTATCAATTCATAGTAGAGGATACTTGTTCTTTATAGTGCACTTGTTCATATGTCGAAAGTCAATACATAGCCTCAAGGTTCCATCTTTCTTTTTGATGAAAAGTATTGGTGCTCCCCAAGGTGAAACACTTGGACGTATGTACCCTTTCTTCAACAATTCCTTCAACTGCATTTGTAATTATTTTAACTCTGGTGTGCTCATTCTGTAAGGTTTTTTTGACACCGGGGCATCTCTTGGCACTAAATCAATTGATAAATCTATCTCCCTTCTTGGTGGAAATCTGGGTATTTCTTGGAATACATCTTCAAATTCCTGCAGTACCGAGGAATCTTCGAGGCTTGGCCCCTTTGTATTTTCTATATCTTCCACATGAGATTCATACAATTGACATCCTTTCCTAAAACATCTTTTTAGATGTAAGGTTGAAATCTCCCTTATAGAGATGGGCCTTGGAACTCCTTTCATAGTGCTTTGTTTTCCATTCCGATCAAGACATGTAAATGTATTGTTATGACAATCTAGGAAATCACAATGCTTGTCCAACCAATCCATTACAGTCAGAATATCATAAGACCCTAATGGTATGATATTTAGATCAATACTAGTATTCACGCCATTAAGACTTATGGAACAACTTCTGACCATGTCATGGATTCTTCTTTTGGTTCAAGTGGCTAACTGAGCCAAACTTGCTTTTCCAAGTTTACTTTTATCCAAATGTAATCTATCCACTATCTTAGGATCAATGTAACAATGAATTGCTCCTAAATCAATCAAAATAGAAATAGCATGATTTATGATCTTACCTTCCACCTCAATCATATTGGACTGGTAGTCTTCTTGTCGATCATCTAAAGCTGCATATATTCTTCCCATATCTTCGACTGTTGTAGCCTCTTGGATGTTGTGCACAGTATTCACTTTTTCCTTTTTGTGTGGGAAATCCTTGTACATGTGATCTTCCCTGCATCCCCAACATTGGATTGGTTGTCTTCCCCTTTTTCCCAAGGAAACTTCTTTCTTGAATTCCCTCTTAGCATATTGATCTTGACGATTTCTATAAGGATCATTCCCATTGAAGGAAGGCTTGAATCATTTCCTCCTCTAATCTAACTTCTCATTCTTCTTTTCCTTCCAAGATTTCTGCAGAGATTCTCTTCCTTAGCCTTGCTCAGACAGGTATTTATCCTTCCTGATGGGTTCAGTCAAGGTATTGGGATCATCATACTTGATCTTTTCCTTATAAAATCCTAGCAATCCACTTGGAAATCTTTGTATTTTCACTTTCTCATCACCAATGAACCTGACATATTTTGACAATCCCAAAAAATTATTCTCATACTCTACCATAGTCATGCTTCCCAGCCTGAGTTCAATGAACTCCTTCATTTTCTTGTCATAGAAATGCTCTGAGAGGTACTCCTTTTGGAAGTACTTCTTGAACTGCTTCCAAGTGATCCTACTTTAATTAACATGTTCCACTTGCTTCAGTTGGTCCCACCACATTGCATCTTTCCCGTGTAAATGGTAGGTGGAAATCCTGGCTTCTAGATTTGATGAATAGTTATGCAACTAAAAATCTCTCTGGAGTCCAAGAAACCATTCTTCGGCATCAAATTCTCTTTCTCTTTCACCATAGAAGAAAGGTGGCTTGAGCTTCGTCAGATCTCATATCAAACTATCTACCTCTTATTTCCTTCTTTGTTTTCTAACGGGAGACACCTCTGGACTACTTGTGAGATCTTCCAATGCATACAAATTTCCTTCTGAGTAAGGAGGTGAGTGGTGTCCATGAGCTCTGTTGGCATTTCTGGAATAACCGACTCTTCCACGATCATCCCTTCTTTCATGGCACCTTCCCTCTTCCTCTTGTCTTGAGTTTGATCCCTTCTTCATTTGCCTCTGCAACTGATTTAAGCTCTGCAACACTCGAGCATTTATCTAAATTTTCTCTCTCATCAGTCTCTCGTTGTCTTCTTTGTAGCTCTACACTTCCATCTTCAACATTCTTATCGTTTCTATTAACGTTTCCTGCTCTCCTTTTCCCTTGCGTCCATTGGACTCTGTCTTTGCATTAACAACTCTGGTATTCTGGCCTTTGGCCTCCTTATCATGACTGGAGGCTCCCTCACCTTCTTCCATTTCCTCAATACACATCCTGAGTTGATGTGATTAAACCCCTTAATTTTGCAAAATGCACAAGCGACCATTTTGTTATAATTATGCATATGATAAATAAAATTTCTAACCATGATACAAGTCTCCTTTTTTTTTTTTTTTCATGGAGATCATATCCCCATTCTCCAGGGATGATTTTAGGGGCTAAATTTCGCTCATGGGCTAATTTTCCATGTTTTTTCCAAAAACGAGATTCGCTATTTTAAAAATGATTCGCCAAAATTCTATAGGATAAAATTATTTTACCTTAAAAATCACCAAAATTTTATAAAAACTATATAAAATCCTTATAAATTTGAATATTTTTACAAAAATATTGCCAATCATTTATAGTTGGCATATGAAGGATTAGTAAGATTTGCCAAGGTTTCTACATTTTAAAATAAATTTCCATCCTTAAAATCATCCCTGCCATTCTCCAAAAATAGCAGTGTCCTGTTACCCTTGGCTAACACATAATTTCATCCTGCATAGGTGCTTCCTTCAGACCACCTTCCCAAATGACCACGACTAAATCCTTTCGTAGCAGTTTTTTGTCTCGAAGACAACCAATTCGACCCTTATCCCTGCTTCCCTCAACTCTCAATCTTCATATGACCATGGCCATGACCCCGCGCTTAGCTGAAAAAGTGCTTGTCCAGAGATTTGGGACTTCAAAACTTTTAGCCAGGACCGGATCAACAGTCCTCATCCTCTTTCACGATCAACGATAAAGATCTACTTCAGGACTCTGTGCTTCAGGAGTCTCAACTTTCCTCACTTGCCTCCTCCCGAAACGATTTTATCCAGAGTTCATGATATGTCAATAGATGTCCTCCCACAAATGAACGGATATGAATCGCTTCGGCTCTTTGGGCTTCAGAAGTTTCAAACTTTCCTCCTGCACCTTTCCCCGGAGTGCTTTCACCTGAAGTCGACGATCCTTTGATGTGTGTCTTCTGGAATCTATGGTCGATATGTACTCCATCCTTCGAGAGTTTTCAACCTAGCTCAAGCTGTCACATCTTTCCCATCTGGATTTCCCGGTATCTGGACTGCATGATCTATTGCCACATGGTGAAATACTGGAAGTGAACATGAGGGCCAATCAGGCGGGTTACACGTGTCACGTTCTAACTAAATTTTCAATACTCGAAATGATCAAAACTTACTGACACGTGGCACACAACACATGTGTCCACCTCATCCCAAGTGACTTCTGCAAGCCACATTACTTCAGGAATTCCAATATCCACATCACCCCTAGGTGACATCATCATGCCCCATCACTTCAACTATTCGGGCTTTGGGACTTCGGGAGTTTCCATACTAGCACACATCCAATTATCCCAAACTCTGAATTCCCATACTGACCAATCTGTCGCCATCTTTCCTCCTGGATCGGACGGTTGAGGCTTACTTCGGGCCTTCAGCTCTTTGTGTTTCAGGAGTTTCAAATCTAAACTGAAAACCTCTCAAAAATATTTCTCCAGAGTTACTAATCTCCTGACACGTACCTCTTGGTATTCAATTGACAATGTCTACTTTGGCTATTTCACCTCTTCCTCGTCCACCAACTTTTGGAGTTGTGTATCTCATGCCACCTGTCTCTCCTTAACGATGGACGACCCCAAACTACTTCGGCTATTAGGAGTTTCGATGTTCAAGCCCTAACATGTCACATCACTTACTGCCTTTCAATTTCCGGGGGCATGCATCGATGGTTTGGATTAACCCACTTTTCGCCTTGCAATTCTCTTGATGTTGACACGTAGCCCCTTGGTGCAATCATGGTTTGGATTGCAGGACCACCTTGAGGAATTATCTCCCATGCAACTTGGTTCCCCGCAATGTTGGTTGTATGTTGATCTCTCTCTCCAATGGGATCTGACGGTGGTTACGTTAACCCTTGATTCCTTTTCATCGGATGACCCCTATTCACCTATCCTCCGATCCAACAATCCCGGATATCTCCTAATCCTGTAGTGGCGATCTCTCCCGAATTCGAAGGGGATGGTCAGGATCCTTTGAACCCCTTACAACAAGTCTCTGGTGATCTAACTCCTACGTAAATTTTGCAACGCCATTCCTGTTGAGCTTTTCAACTCCACGGTTAGAGTTCAAATTGTAACGATAAGACTCTAACCAGTATACCTGTCCCATACTGGCCCATTGTTTAAACCAGAAGCTATGATACCAAACTATAACATACCCATCAACCCACAGGCCAAGGTACGCTACCTTCAAGCCCTCCCTTGGATTTCTTTCTCTTATCGATACCTTTTTAAAATTTAAGGATGCATAAAAGAAAAGACTCTAACGACATGGAAAACAATAGTTAGTAAGCATGCATAGTATAAAGATTCAATTAAATGATAATTAAATATACAACGGAAATACATTCATATACATGTAAATGATACCATAACAAAGAGCACTTATCTTTATTAAAGATGACACCAACTGGCTGTATACCAAGGACATTCCACCCAACCGTAGACACTACTGTTCCAAAACTCAACAACAACATCATCCCCGAGCTAGGGCTATGAATCCACAAGGATGGTTCCAGAGTGTTACTTGGCTTCCCAAACCAGTCAACACCTAAGATTTCATAGGATTCCCATCTCTCACAACAATCTAAGTTCCCATTTTGCATCATCCGAGAGAATGGACCTCCACCCTTCTCTGCCAGGCAATCCTTCTCCTTATTCAGGCTCTAGCGCAACTGGTCTAGAATCTCAATGTTGGAACTCTTAGGACTTGCAGTTGTGTGCAATGGTGGACACAGGCCAACACATATTAGACATGCAAGCCTCAAGTCATGGTTGGATCACAACAACGACCACTACAACCCACCATACCATGGCTAATTCTTCAGAAGTTTTGTTCCCTTTCCCAAGCCAAGACATGGATGAGGATGCATCAATGAATGGGTAACTGGGTGCATGAAATTGTGTGAGGGAAAATGAGTGAACATACAGTAAATCAATGAAAAAGCCATCAGTCCCAACCCCCCCATCATACCAGAGGCGGGTTTAAGTAACTTTGTGGGGAATCAAGAACCTCTTGGAATTACCCAATAAGCTCACGTAACCGATCCCCTCCCTTAGACAAAAAGCGGTAATTAAAATAGGAATAAACACTTAGCCCCTCAAGCACCCTCTCTTGTGGAATGATAGCCCCCTATAACTCTAGTCCTTGTCCATCTAGCATCCAACCATGTATTTATTATTAATAATGATAAAAAAACATTACATTTCTTGGGCACACTGGCCTATTAATAATTGTTTGGGCACTCTAGCCTCTCAACATTGTAACAATACATTATTTAAAATGGGGGTTCAAAACCTGGGGTGTTATAGAAAGGGTGTTAAACTCTCTCCTAGGTTCGTGGGACCCTTTGATATTGTGTAAATGAAGGGGCCCATGGCCCATAGAATAGCCTTACCTGATTATTTGAGGCGTATGCACGATGTTTTTTACTTATCTGTTTTGAGACATTATGTTAGTGATCCTACACATGTTATTGACATGAGTTCCTTGCAGGTATTGGATGAGGGTGCACTCACGGCGGAGCCAATCTTCATCCTATACCATTTCATTAGACAACTATGACGTCGAAAAGTATATCAGGTCAAGGTCTAGTGGGAAAACTATAGTCCACACTCGATGACTTGGGAGGACACATATGATATGCGTCAACAATTTCCATTTTTGTTTGATAGCTAGACATGATACTGTGATACTGTGAAACTTCCAGAGAAAGTTTAAAACAAGAGGGGGTGTATGTAACATCTCGATATTGTGCGCACTGAGTGGAATTCTTTGAGGAAACTTGCGTGCAAGTGATCCAAGTCATTATACTATTGGTTGTTTTGATTATGATTATGAGATATTGCGGATTTGATGATATGTTATTTTTGTTGTATTTGCATCGACATGTGTTATTGCATGGGTTCTCTTGAGTGTGCAGGACTTTGAACATTAGAGGATGTCGAGGCATCGATAAAACTCCTTGGACTCTGGATTGATTCAGGGAGTGGACTGTTAGGGTTTGAATGTTGTTGATGTGACATATATACATATGATTAGATATTATGATGTTGATTGTTATCGCTGACATGTTTTTGTTTATGGATGTAGGTTGATGATAGCTTGTCGACCAGACTCACATTTGGAGTAAAGGGGTCATGGATGAAACCTAGAGACATTGAGGGAGAGGTGTGGAAGAATCCATGCCACAGCCTACTAGAACTCTCGTCGTGGCTTGAACTGTAGGTTAACGATTACCTACTTCGAGATATCCACAATTTCGTGAGGGAAGACTGTGACAGTCACTCACAATTATTCTAAGGGGCACACAATAAGGCAGGGTCCTTATTCCTTAGAGGCCCTTAGTCTCCCACAAGATCACCTGATGGAGTATTGAATCGAGGGGTTTGAATTCTACCAAATTCAGTCAAGAGGCGAGTGGCACCCTTGGAGCACATAGTGCGTATTGAAAGGCATGTCGCGTGAATAAAACAGAAAGATGAGAGTGGCACCTTTGGAGAACATAGTGCATCCTGAAGGGAACATTGTGATTTTAACTATGGTAAGTTAATAAACCTAGTGACTAGAAAACTATGCCTCCTTAGGACCTGGTCAGCCTTAAAATGAATGATGTGATGAGTAAAGTTTAATAACAAATTTTCCCTTAAGAAATGTCACCAACCCTAGTGAATTTAAAGCCTAGGTCTAAGTAGAACCTTTGAACAAAAAAAAAAAATGATTAGACATATAAGAAGAATGGCGTAAGAAAATTAAAGATTTATTAATTAAAGTAAAATTTTTAATGAAGGTTTAATTATTAAAAGGGGGAAACTTAAAGAAAAAAGGAAACTTAAAGAAAAGGGGAAAATTAAAGAAAAGGGGGAATGTTTAACTTGGTAAGGAATCTAGCCTTTGTAACTTTTTATTTATGAACTCAACTAGGATTTAAGTAATGTGTAAGTCATTTAAGAATTGTAAGGGAATAATGGGACATCAAGGACCATTTTTAGGAACGCTTTTAGGTGGGTTAGGGAAATAGGAAAATTTAATTAAATTAATAAATTGATTTTCTGGTGAAACTAGGGGATCGTATCACATATGTACGAGGGAGTTTTTTCCTAATTAAATAAATGAAAAATGAATCTAGTGAGGGTTTTGGAAAATAACTTCTTGAAAAATCTATAAAAAGGATGGCGGAGGAGGATTATGTATTGATCAAAATCTGGACCAGAGGGCAAAAATTTGCTCAATTTTCAAAGTGCTCGGATTGCGATGAAAATGGTGCCATTGCATCCGTCTCGTCTTCCTGATTCCGGCAGTATATTTACTTTCGCAAATGGAGTCCGTATGGAGAAGATATCGCGATCTGTTTGCCGAGCCAAACAGGCAAAAATTTGATGCTGACTGTACCTGTCCGTACAGTTCGTACAGGACACATGGCAGGACCGTACAACATACGTGGCCATCCATACATGACACGTGATGGCTTCAGGGTGTGACACGTGACATGCATATTTGACACTTTCAGCGTACGGTTTGACCAATATTGAAGTGACACGTGTCACCACTGGATGGGTGACACGTGGCACCAGGGTGATGTCAGCATCCCGCGTGGCGTTGACATGGAAGAGGTTGTACGACTCACACGTGGAAGTCGACGTGGCAGGTGACATGTCAAGTGGTTGACATGGTGCGTTTTCATTGGTTGACAGCTGACGAATGAGGAGTTGACACGTGTCTCATTGACAGCGAATGGTATGAGGGCACGTGGCCCAATGCTTGGGTGCCACGTGTCCCTCGTTTATTGGTTGTTTGGTTTATTAAAAGTATATTGTGTCGACCGGATTCGAACTGGCGACCTCTTCCCCCACAGCATAGAGTTTTCGCACGACTGCCTGGCCGTTGGGCCACGGGTATTGCTTGTTAATGTCATGGCGCATTATTTATTTAAACTTGATTTTTGTTCCCGTTGGCGGGGGGACGGGTGATGCAGGAGCATCCACGCGGGCATCTACACTCACCAAGCGAGCCAGTGCAAAGAGAGAGAAAACAGCTGGACAAGCCAACGAACCTAAATTTTTTGAAATCTACCTTGGTATTGTTGCGTCGCCATTTAACTAAGGGCATTCAAAGCCGGGCGCACTTGTATTATGTTAGAGATAGGAAGGCATTTAAGACTATTAAGGCTGTTAGATAGAAATTTATTGTAGATTAGACAGTCACCTTTCGAGAGGGAAAACAGAGTATAGACACCCTCCCTTGTATCATTGTAAGGATAACACTCTCATTCATACAAGAGTTTTAGAGAGAAAAGAAGGGAGCATAACAGAGATTTGTGAAGAACTCCATGTATAGGCATTGAATTAATAAGAAGAGCTTTGATTCAATTCCCATGGATGTGTTTGATACCTTCGTGTTGTTGATGTTATGCTTTTTCTTACTTGCTTCCTTTTATGCTTATCTTTTATACGCTGCATATGTGATTGCGTATCAGGTTCGTAACCTAAGGGAATGAGTTTCAATTGTTCCTCTGCTTAGGCCAGGAGATTCCTGCATCGAGTGCAGTTGAATACCTCCGCATAGAGTGTGTCGAGGAGGCTAAGTAGTTGAATTTTTGTTCTCTTTTGCCTTGAGTCGGTTGGGGTTGTTCAAACCTTGCAGGTGAGTGCAGGTTGGACGTGAAGTCTCAGTAGCAAGTCTGAGAAGGAAAGGGCGAGGTTGGTGCGAGATTGAATGCACGGGACCCAGAAGACTTCACCGCTGGTGGAAGTGGTCGAAGATCGACAAAGGGGGTGTGTTTGGAAAACTTTGAAGAAGTTTGAGTTAGTGAAAGATCAGGAGGGATAACTCCTTGTTCCATTGTAGAAACAGGACCAAGTGGAGTGCATACAGGATAAAGGTGGTGAACGGAGAAACTCTTCAAGAGGAAGAGAATCGACGACTTGAGTTGTCGAGGAAAATCATGAAGATCGCGACCTGACTTGTGGGTCAGATGTATCGGGAGTTCGCGACGGAAGATTCCTGTTTCTCGAAGAGCGAGGTCACGAGAACGCGAAACACGACGTCCCGGAAGTGTTTTGCATGGTGTACGTCAAATTCGGGTGATGTGACAAGTGGCCTCGGGATATCGGATCTTGGGAGTTGGGGCCTCAAAGTCTGATCCCGGAAGTGACGAGTGCGCGAGGTCGCGAGATCCCGAGTCATCGGTATCTCGACACTTCGGGTCTCGGAGGGTGAGCACTCGGAGGCGTAGAGACGCTAGTTGCGAGTCGCGATAGTACAAGGTTCCGACATTCCGAGAGAAAGTCAACGTTGACCAGGAGCATCGGAACTCGAAATCCGAGAATCCAGTTCCCTGTTGGGGAAATTCGCGAAGTCGCGAGAGCCGATCCTTCGTTAACTAAGGAAAGAAGGAGTGCTGTGCAGACTGTGGGTAAGGACTCCCGGAGGAGTTGGAGAGTTGATAACTCTTCGGGCCGTGGATAGTGAAGATCCTGGTGGAGCGACCGTCCACTGAGGGCACGGTTGGCGTCAAGTGGTATCAAAGCAGGAGTATCTTTGCTTTCTGAAGCAGAGAGAGAGAGAGACATAATGCCGCCCAGGAGAGAAAGGCAGTCTCCTGATCGTGAGGACAGGGATGCCCGGAGAAGGGGTAGGAAGGCAGGGAATCCAGAAATGGAGCGTCAAATACGAGATCTCAGGGCGAGACTCGAAGATATGGAGGCCACCCAGAGGCGTGGAGCGGGTGCAGCAGAGTTCAGCGATCCCGAGGTTGAAGAGGAAGCTGGACATGACCAAGAAGAAGTCGCCACAGAAGATGCCTCGACAGAGAGGTTGATCAGAGCCATTTCGAGGATGAGCTCGAAGACGAAGATGGATATTCCCGTCTATGAGGGAAGTCTAACTGCTGAGGAGTTTCTGGATTGGATCCGAGCACTCGACACCTACTTCGACTATGAAGACATCGAAGAGGACAAGAAGGTGAGACATGTTGTCACCAAGCTGAAGGGACACGCAGCCTTATGGTGGGACGAGCTGCAGGCAGACAGACGTTCCAAAGGAAAACAGAAGATCAAAAGCTGGAATCGGATGATCGCCAAGTTGAAGGCGAAGTTCATTCCGAGGGACTACCAGATCACTCTGTTCAGGCGCATGCAGAACCTGAGACAGAAGTTGATGACGGTGAAGGAGTACACCGAGGAGTTCTATAGGCTCAACATTCGAGCTGGTCATCGGGAAAGTGATGACGAGAAGGTGGCAAGATACCTGAATGGTCTTAGGTATGACATTCAGGATGAATTGAGCATGGTTACCATCCGCACAGTTGAGGATGTGTACCAAATGGCTCTGAAAGCCGAAGAAAAGTTGAGCCGCAAGCAGGGACAGCGAGGGCGAGGCAGAAGCCAGCCCAGAGGCAAAGCAGTTGCCCAAGAAAGAACTCAGAAACCCAAGGAGGATTGGAAGAGACCTTAGGGAAGAGTTGAAAGAGGTGGAACCTCACAGTAGAGGCAGCAAAATTTTGAGCCGAAGAGACAGCAAGATAATCAACAAGGAGGATATGCTGATGCAAATACATTTCCTTGTACCCGAGGTAGAGGAAGAGGTCGAGGAGGAGTTATCACATGTTTCACATGTGGTAAAGACGGTCATAAAGCCGTTGACTGTCCAGAGAGGAAGGTGGACAGAAGTGAAGCTCACATCGCTGAGGCGCAGCAGAGGCGTGATGTTGAGAGTGAGGATGCGGACAGCGGAAGGTCGCTTGGAATGCATAAGGTCCTTTTAAAATCCGAGAAGGAGGTGGACACAGCTCAGAGATGCTGACTGTTTCGGACGACTTGCAAAACCCAGGGATGGAAATGCAAGGTCATAATGGACAGTGGGAGCACAAATAATCTCGTTTCGACCGAGATGGTGGAGAAGTTGGAGCTGAAGACACGCAAACACCCGAGTCCTTACAAAGTGACATGGCTGCAAAAAGGACACCAAGTAAGTGTTACAAAACAATGCTTGGTCAACTTTAAAATGGGTGAATACAGGGATGAAATTCTGTGTGATGTCATTCCCATGGATGTCTGTCATGTATTACTGGGAAGACCATGGTAGTTTGACAGAAATGTTGTTCATGATGGGAGAATGAACACCTATACCTTAAAGAAGGATGGGAAAACGCATACGTTGTTGCCGATGAAGGATAAAGAGGTGAAACCAGAAATGAGCAGCACAATACTTCTCATGAGTGGGAAAGAGCTTCTCACAGAGCTGGAGAAGGATGAAAATCCACAATTCTTTGTTGTCAGGAAGCCGAGAATTGTCCTGACAAGCACAAGAGTGGACGACTTGGCTGAGGATATTCAGGAACTGCTTGGAGAGTTCGCTGATATCATCGTGGACGAACTACCTCGTTCGTTGCCACCGATGCGGAGCGTGAGTCACCACATCGATCTCATACTAGGAGCAAGTCTACCAAATAAGGCAGGGTACAGGTTGACACCTCAGGAGAACGAGGAAGTCAAAAGGCAGGTACAGGATCTGCAAGACAAGGGACTAGTCAGGGAGAGTCAAAGTCCGTGTGCTGTTCCGACAGTACTGATTCCAAAGAAGGATGGAGGCTGGAGGATGTGTACAGACTCCAGGGCGATAAATAAGATTACCATCAGGTACAGGTTCCTGTTGCCGAGAATGGACGACTTGATGGATTGCATGAGTGGGGCAAATTACTTCTCCAAGATAGATCTCAAGAGCGGATATCATCAGATCCGGATGAGAGAGGGAGATGAGTGGAAGACAGCATTCAAAACAAACGAGGGTTTGTACGAATGGCTGGTCATGCCATTTGGGTTGACAAATGCGCCGAGCACATTCATGAGGCTAATGAATGAAGTCCTGCGGGAATTCATTGGCAAATTTGTGGTGGTGTACCTGGATGATATACTGATTTTCAGTAAAACTAGGGCTGAACACTTGAGGCATTTGGCCATTGTGATGGAAAAACTGCAGCAGGAGAAGCTGCTGATCAATTTAAAAAAATGCTCATTTATGCAGACGGAACTCATATATCTGGGGTTCGTTATTTCGGCAAATGAGTTGAAGATGGATCCTGAGAAGGTAGAGGTGATCAGGAATTGGCCATCGCCAAGGAATGTTTTCGAGGTAAGGAGCTTCCATGGTTTGGCAAGCTTCTACAGAAAATTCATTCGGAATTTCAGTGGGATCAGTACGTCAATGATGGACACTGTGAAGAAGTGGCATAAAATTTTTCAGTGGATAGCCTAGGCTGAAAGGAGCTTCAATCTATTGAAGCGGAAAATAACAGAGCAGCCAGTATTGGTGTTGCCAGATTTTCGGAAGACCTTCCAGGTGAAGTGTGACGCCAGTGGGTATGCTATTGGAGGGGTTTTAAGTCAGGATGACAGACCTGTGGCATACTACAACAAGAAGCTGGATGATGCAAAGTTGAAGTACTCCACATACGATAAGGAATTCTATGCCATTATCCAGGCATTGAAGAAGTGGAGGCACTATTTGATACCCAAGGAATTCGTTTTGTATAGCGACAATCACGCATTGCAATTCGTGAGTCAGCAGGAGAAGCTGAACCAGAAGCATGCGAAGTGGGTAGAATACATGCAAAATTTCACATTCGTGATCAAGCACATTTCGGGGACTGCGAACAAGGTAGCAGACGCCTTGAGTAGAAAATGTTTATTGCTGCAGGAATTCAGGGTCAAGACTTTAGGTTTTGAGAATCTGAAAGATATGTATGCAGGGGACGTAGACTTCGGCGAGGCATATGAGGCAGCCGAGAACCCAGTTCTTAGGGATAGAAGTCCGTGGATTGACTACCTGATCCAGGATGGATTGTTGTTTAAGGGAAATCAACTATGCATTCCAGATTGCTCTATGAGAGAGAATTTGGTGAAAGAAAAACACAGCGGAGGCTTAGCAGGTCATTTTGGACATGACAAAACATTCGCCAAGCTGAGCGAATCGTATTTTTGGCCAGGTATGCACGCTGATGTAAAGCGATTTGTTGACCGATGTAGAATATGTCAACACGCAAAGGGCAGGAAATAGAACACAGGGTTCTATCAGCCATTGCCCATACCTGAGAGGCCATGGGAAGCCATCAACATGGACTTTGTGTTGGGGTTACCTAGAACACAGCGAGGATTTGATTCCATCTTTGTTGTGGTGGAAAGGTTTTCGAAGATGGCACATTTTATCCCGTGTCATAAGACCAGCGATGCGACCCACATCACGAATTTGTTTTTCAAAGAGATTGTCCGATTGCATGGATTACCGAGGAGCATAGTCTCGGATCGGGACACGAAGTTCATAGGTCATTTCTGGAGGACGCTATGGAAGAAGCTGGGGACTGACTTAGCATTCAGCTCTGCTTACCATCCGCAGAAATATGGACAGACAAAAGTAGTCAACAGGAGTTTGGGAGATCTATTGAGAAGTCTGGTGACGGATCATCACACCAGTTGGGATCAGATTTTACCCTAGGCAGAATTTGCGTACAACGATTTGGTGAATCGGAGTACAGGCAGAAGCCCGTTCCAGATTTTGTATGGGACGCAGCCGAGAGGAGTGTCTGAGCTTAGAGAGTCAGAACAGGCTGAGACAAGCAGCGCGAGAGCTGAGGAGTTCGCTGAGGCGATGCACGAACTTCACGCACAGGTGAAGCAGCGACTGCAGAAGATGAATCAGGAATACAAGCGCAGAGCCGACCAGAGAAAAAGGCAACTCCAGTTTGAAGTTGGAGACATGGTTCTGGTGCACTTGAGAAAAGAAAGGTTCCCAAGGGGAACATACAATAAGCTCAAGATGAAGAAGATCGGGCCATGCAAAATCCTGAAGAAGTATGGCGAGAACGCATATGAGCTTGAGTTGCCGGAGGGAATCGGGATATCCCCGATATTTAATATCTCGGACCTATACCCATATAAGGCCGAAGATGCACGAGCTGGGAGTGTTGAAGAACCAGTGGTCTAGTGGCAGAAGCAGATGCCAGCAGCAGAAAAGCCACAGATCGAATGTATATTAGACAAACGAGTAGGCCGAAAGACCAGGAGGAAGCAGTATTTTGAATATCTGGTGAAATGGAAAGATCACCCAATGGAGGATGCCAGCTGGGAGACAGAAGCAGTGATTTTGAAACATGGGCAGACTGTATAGGAGCTCATGAGCAGGAGCCCATGAAATCTTTTGAGCCGAGGAGTATGATGCAGGAGCATCCACGCGGGCATCTACACTCACCAAGCGAGCCAGCGCAAAGAGAGAGAAAACAGCTGGACAAGCCAACGAACCTAAATTTTTTGAAATCTACCTTGGTATTGTTGCACCGCCATTTAACTAAGGGAATTCAAAGTCGGGCGCACTTGTATTATGTTAGAGATAGGAAGGCATTTAAGACTATTAAGGCTGTTAGATAGAAATTTATTGTAGATTAGACAGTCACCTTTCGAGAGGGAAAACAGAGTATAGACACCCTCCCTTGTATCATTGTAAGGATAACACTCTCATTCATACAGGAGTTTTAGAGAGAAAAGAAGGGAGAAGAACAGAGATTTGTGAAGAACTCCATGTACAGGCATTGAATTAATAAGAAGAGCTTTGATTCAATTCCCATGGATGTGTTTGATACCTTCGTGTTGTTGATGTTATGCTTTTGCTTACTTGCTTCCTTTTATGCTTATCTTTTATACGCTGCATATGTGATTGCGTATCAGGTTCGTAACCTGAGGGAATGAGTTTCAATTGTTCCTCTGCTTAGGCCAGGAGATTCCTGCATCGAGTGCAGTTGAATACCTTCGCATAGAGTGCGTCGAGGAGGCTAAGTAGTTGAATTTTTGTTCTCTTTTGCCTTGAGCCGGTTGGGGTTGTTCAAACCTTGCAGGTGAGTGCAGGTTGGACGTGAAGTCTCAGTAGCAAGTCTGAGAAGGAAAGGGCGAGGTTGGTGTGAGATTGAATGCACGGGACCCAGAAGACTTCACCGCTGGTGGAAGTGGTCGAAGATCGACAAAGGGGGTGTGTTCGGAAAACTCTGAAGAAGTTTGAGTTAGTGAAAGCTCAGGAGGGATAACTCCTTGTTCCATTGTAGAAAGAGGACCAAGTGGAGTGCATACAGGATAAAGGTGGTGAACGGAGAAACTCTTCAAGAGGAAGAGAATCGACGACTTGAGTTGTCGAGGAAAATCACGAAGATCGTGACCTGACTTGTGGGTCAGATGTATCGGGAGTTCGCGACAGAAGATTCCTGTTTCTCGAAGAGCGAGGTCACGAGAACGCGAAACACGACGTCCCGGAAGTGTTTTGCATGGTGTACGTCAAATTCGGGTGATGTGACAGGCGGCCTCAGGATATCGGATCTCGGGAGTTGGGGCCTCAAAGTCTGATCCCGGAAGTGACGAGTGCGCGAGGTCGCGAGATCCCGAGTCATCGGTATCTCGACACTTCGGGTCTCGGAGGGTGAGCACTCAGAGGCGTAGAGACGCTAGTTGCGAGTCGCGATAGTACGAGGTTCTGACATTTCGAGAGAAAGTCAATGTTGACCAGGAGCATCGGAACTCGGAATCCGAGAATCCAGTTCCCTGTTGGGGAAATTCGCGAAGTCGCGAGTGCCGATCCTTCGTTAACTAAGGAAAGAAGGAGTGTTGTGAAGACTATGGGTAAGGACTCCCTGAGGAGTTGGAGAGTTGATAACTCTTCGGGCCATGGATAGTGAAGATCGTGGTGGAGCGACCGTCCGCTGAGGGCACGGTTGGCGTCAACGGGCCGGGGCTTGGCCCCAGCCCACGGTTGTTTGCTATTTGATATGACCATTACCCAACGGAATGGCGCGCAGGTTCAATACATGGTAATATTTTATTGTATTAACCATATGACTATTGGATTGTAATATGCGCACGCGTTTTGCGGTTTGAACGGTTCAAACGACCCGCCATGTGGCGTGGTCTTATTTGCCCACAAACCGTTGGCCCATTTTATTGAGCGCGTGGTCATATGGAGGACCCTATGTGCCCGAGAGCTAGGCGGTTAGGGGCTGGAGGCGCCCTAATCGTCCTACAGTTTGCACAGTTATTCGGAACCGCTCGGTGTTGTGTTTAAACGCGCGATTTGGAGCGTGTTCCAAGTTCATGCACACAGAGGTGTGATTTGTAGAACCAGTTCCAGCAAAGCTTGAAGGAGAAGATGGAGGAGGTCTAACTTTCTCAGTTTTTGGCCGATTGAGGTGCCGTAAAATCCCAGCCAGGGGTTTTTGGACATGCTGGATCCATTGGTGCAGTTTTCACAACCATTTGAAGACTCTTGATGCAAGTTTTTCACCATTGAAGTTTCAGGAAGCTCCGGGGAACTTCAAGCCCTCTTTGATGGAGGACATGGTTTGGTGAGCCTATGTTTGTTTTCTGTGTTTGAATAATCATTTTTGGCTAATCGATATGCTCTAGACACATTGGGATAGGTTTCAGAGGCTTTTGAGGACTTTTACAGGTGTTTTTGCCAAAAAGAAGCTCAGGGAAGCTTATGGCCACATGTAGAGGAGGTCATGCCCGGATGAGCCATGATCCGTTTTCAGAGTTGTATTAGTCATTTTTGGGGTTTTTATGTGTTTTGATCTCAATGGTGCAGTCTGTTTTTCCATTAGAGTTGAGAAGCAGCTTGTAAAATAAATTTTGACTAATTAATCCTAGAGAGCCAAGTCCATTATGGAGGCTCAAGGAGATGTAGCCCGTAGGGGGGTGAACTCCTTTATCATGTTGTGATTGTTCTGAGTTTGATGGTTTGTTTGCTGCAAGTTGAGTTGCTTTGTATTTGTTTAAAGTACATATTTAACCATCTAAAAGAACATTTGCTCACACATAAACATTTACAAGAAGATACATGAACTTAACACATAAGTTTATTTTGCATACTTATACACATGAAGCAAGGTCCTGTAAAGTTTATTTTAATGAAGTAGGGGTGCTTGCATAGCATAACAAGTCAGCCTTCTATTTTCAGATCAAGTGGTATCAGAGCATAAGTTTGTTTCGCTCATGTGTTTGCCATTGATAGC
>ML780628.1:426959-444774 GCA_009831015.1 Picea engelmannii
TACATGCATGAACATAAGGTATGCAGTGTTAGTTTATCTTCTAATTCCTCTAAAGATGAATGTTTGGGTGGTTTTGAGAATCACACAAGGGGAATAGGGTCCAAGTTGATGTTTAAAATGGGCTATGAAGGTAAAGGTTTGGGCAAGCATGCACAAGGCATTGTTAAGCCTATTGTTGTTGAAGAAAGACCCAGGTATTGTGGTCTTGGATATGAACGACAAGATGGAGAAAATTCCAAAGTCGAGGAGACAAGGGAAAAAGTTTCAAGTATAAACTTTGTTTCAAGTTCACCTCCTCAAGAAGGCTTTAAAGGTGAAAGTTCAAGAACTTTTGTTGAAAGTTCAATCCCTTCAGCATGCGAGGTTTGTGTTCAGGATGAATGCAAATGTGAGAGTTGTGACAGTGATGAGGACAAGAACACTGTTGATGGTCTTCAAAGGAGAGCCTGTAACTCTTCAGATTCACCTCCTCAACGAGGCGATAAAGGTGAATGCTCCAGGTATAATTCCGCTTATCGTTCAGTTGCATTTGATTATGTTAAGCATAATAACTTTGCATGTAACAATGGAAGAAAGAATCCTTGTACGTATTGTGGTTTGTATAACCATCATGTTTCGAAGTGTTGGAAAAGGTTGTCCAATTTCAGGAAACTTTCCAAGCAAAGACAGCGTGAAAAGAGGATGCAAAAGGTTTGCACTCACTGTCAGAAGCGGGGTCATCTTATTGACCAATGTTGGACGTTGCATCCAACTGCTCATCCACAGCACAAGAAGCAGTTGGATAAAGAGTTTGGCAAGAATGGAAGTGGCGATTCCATCATCGATGTGAGTCAGGATGATTCACAAGAGGATGATGTCCAGCAACAAAAGTCACCATTGAGTTGGCTTGGTAAGAAATGGTTGGATTTCTTAAGCAAGTAATGCTTGCATTTTTCTAATTGTAAATGCACTTTCCAGCGTTATGTGTGCATTTCTGGGAAGGTCGATTTGATGTTGAAATGAGTCTCGACTATGTTGTGTCGATCATGTTGTTCGACTTGTGATTAGTCGATGGTGTTTATTGACTTGAAGGTTGATTTTGAAAACGCCATGTACTTTGATAAAGTACGAGATGCGACAGTTTGTTTGAAGAACAAAAGATTTTGTTGGCATCATTTTCAATCTTGTATGATTTGTTTTCAAGATTGATGGTTTTCTTGTCTTGTGACAAGATGTCGCAGGAAGTTTTTGCAGCCATTGGAGAGCTGATTTTGTTGACGCCGAAGAGTTCGAAAGAGGGACTTGATTCTCAGTGGGAAGGTTGGCAGTCTTCCAAGCACAGAGAGAGCAGTGGGTCAACAGCAGCCAGAGAGCAGTGGTTGAAGGACATAGCTAGTTGCAGTGCACGGCATGTTAGAGTATTCAGGTGATGTCGAAAATATTTTGATATAACTTGAAAGATGATCATAAGCTTTTGTGGGTCCAAAAGCCTTTTAGTGGGAAGGTGTGATCAAAATCTGGACCAGGGGGCAAAAATTTGCTCAATTTTCAAAGTGCTCGGATTGCGACGAAAACGGTGCCATTTCGTCCGTCTCGTCTTCCTGATTCCGGTGGTATATTTACTTTCACAAACGGAGTCTGTATGGAGAAGATATCGCGCTCTGTTTGCCGAGCCAAACAGGCAAAAATTTGATGCTGACTGTACCTGTCCGTACAGTCCGTACAGGACACGTGGCAGGACCGTACATCATACGTGGCCGTCCGTATAGGACACATGGCGGATTCAGGGCATGACACGTGTCATGCATATTTGGCACTTTCAGCGTACGGTTTGACCAATATTGAAGTGACACGTGTCACCACTGGATGGGTGACACGTGGCACCAGGGTGACGTCAGCATCCCACGTGGCGTTGACATGGCAGAGGTTGTACGACTCACACGTGGCAGTCGACGTGGCAGGTGACGTGTCAGGTGGTTGACGTGGCACGTTTTCATTGGTTGACAGCTGGCGAATGAGGAGTTGACACGTGTCTCATTGACAGCGAATGGTATGAGGGCACGTGGCCCAATGCTTGGGCGCCACGTGTCCCTCATTTATTGGTTGTTTGGTTTATTAAAAGTATATTGTGTCGAACGGATTCGAACCGGCGACCTCTTCCCGCACAGCAAAGAGTTTTCGCACGGCTGCCCGACCGTTGGGCCACGGGTATTGCTTGTTAATGTCATGGCGCATTATTTATTTAAACTTGATTTTTTTTCCCGTTGGCGGGGGGACGAGCCGGGGCTTGGCCCCGGCCCACGGTCATTTGCTATTTGATATGACCATTACCCAATAGAATGGCGCGCGGGTTCAATACACGGTAATATTTTATTGTATTAACCATATGACTATTGGATTGTAATATGCGCACGCGTTTTGCAGTTTGAACGGTTCAAACGACCCGCCATGTGGCGTGGTCTTATTTTCCCACAAACCGTTGGCCCTTTTTATTGAGCGCGTTGTCATATGGAGGACCCTATGTGCCCAAGAGCTAGGCGGTTAGGGGCTGGAGGCACCCTAACCGTCCTATAGTTTGCACGGTTATTCGAAACCGCTCGGTGCTGGGTTTAAACGCGCGATTTGGAGCGTGTTCCAAGTTCATGCACACAGAGGTGTGATTTGTAGAACCAGTTCCAGCAAAGCTTGAAGGAGAAGATGGAGGAGGTCTAACTTTCTCAGTTTTTGGCCGATTGAGGTGCCGTAAAAGCCCAGCCAGGGGTTTTGGGACGTGCTAGATCCATTGGTGCAGTTTTCACAACCATTTGAAGACTCTTGATGCAAGTTTTTCACCATTGAAGTTTCAGGAAGCTCCGGGGAACTTCAAGCCCTCTTTGATGGAGGACATGTTTTGGTGAGCCTATGTTTGTTTTCTGTATTGAATAATCATTTTTGGCTAATAGATATGCTCTGGACACATTGGGATAGGTTTCAGAGGCTTTTGAGGACTTTTACAGGTGTTTTTGCCAAAGAGAATCTCAGGGAAGCTTATGGCCACATGTAGAGGAGGTCATGCCCGGATGAGCCATGATCCATTTTTAGAGTTGTATTAGTCATTTTTGGGGTTTTTATGTGTTCTGATCTCAATGGTGCAGTCTGTTTTTCCATTAGAGTTGAGTAGCATATTTTAAAAGAACTTTTGACTAATTAATCCTAGAGAGCCAAGTCCATTATGGAGGCTCAAGGAGATGTAGCCCGTAGGGGGGTGAACTCCTTTATCATGTTGTGATTGTTATGAGTTTGATGGTTTGTTTGCTGCAAGTTGAGTTGCTGTGTATTTGTTTAAAGTACATATTTAACCATCTAAAATAACATTTTCTCACACATAAACATTTACAAGAAGATACATGAACTTAACACATAAGTTTATTTTGCATATTTATACACATGAAGCAAGGTCCTGTAAAGTTTATTTTAATGAAGTAGGGGTGATTGCATAGCATAACAAGTCAGCCTTCTATTTTCAGAT
Organism: Picea engelmannii; assembly: GCA_009831015.1. Classification (NCBI taxonomy): domain Eukaryota; kingdom Viridiplantae; phylum Streptophyta; class Pinopsida; order Pinales; family Pinaceae; genus Picea; species Picea engelmannii. The sequence continues at coordinate 430,447 of ML780628.1, forward strand.
CATGTATCACGTCTGGTTTGCGTAAGGTTATGCTGTCGAAATTCTATATTGACTGAATTTCTCTTGTGGGAGTTGGGATACCTACCTCAGATAACGAGTGGTAGCTCGACCTTGTGAGCCTAGATGGGATCTATCATTCTTTGGTATTGTGTGTGTGGCCCCTTTGTGGCTCAGGGGGCTCATGGGGAAGAAGAGTACCCCTAGCGTTGGCTAGGAGGTACTGGTGAGGTCACATTGGTCAGAAAGCGAGATCTGGATGGAGCACACATGTAGGAAAGTGTCTACGAGATCATCGCCTTCGGATTTAGTATGCGTATTTGAATTTGTTTGTATTTTAGTTAAAATTATCCTATGTATGAAAATAATAATGATAATGAAGGAGCCGGTGCATTTCCAGTTGAACCTATTATATATGTTCACAATAAGGCATTAAATCTAAGATTTTATTCAATTTCAATTTCTGTTGTAGTTTTAGGATGTTGGTTATAGTCAAGATGGCCTCTTAAAACTTGTTTTTCTTGTAGCCCCTCCCTTTAGTAGCGATTGCTCAATTTCCTCTGCTAAAATTTTAAAAATGTTATTGCGTGGAAGCACTAAACCTTAGAGGCTTTCAGTTTTGTGCAAACGGAATTTCCCCCTCATTTTTTGATGTTTGGACTTTCGATTCATGTAGATTGTGATTTGTTTTTTTTTTCTAGGCACTCGACTATTGGCTCTGTTCCGCTGTTTTCGATTTATGATCACTACCTCTGCCTGTGTTTTTTTATCCTTCCACTGTGTACTCTGATAGTGATTCCTGCAATGTACCAAGGTATTCCAAGGCATTAGCATGTAACTCAAGCTAAAACAGTCGTGAAATCTCGTTTTCTAGTAAGTTGAAATAATTGAAATCTTGCCTCAGGCGCTAAGTTTTTTTTTTAATATATAATCCCCTCAGCGTTGGAATCTGACCCTTCTACCTCACTGTACCGTAGTAAAACGTCCCATGATTACCTTCACTTTTATCCTGACAATTGTACTGAACCCAAGTTATTCTTTCTTAGTTGAAAAAAAAAACTGAATATTATTAAACACAATTTCAATACCTGTGTTATCCCAAGTTAGCACAATTTCTTCTGTTGCATGAGATGGGATTCCACGAAGTGTGATGAGATTTTGTTGAGTTATTACGGACGGTATTTTGCAAACTCCAGACTTAATCTCGATTATTTTTCACTCGTTGTGGTAATCAGGGACTTTTCATCAATAATTAATTAGATTCTCACATCTTAGATTCTGAGAATAATTTCTTTTTAAAAATCAAATTTGTGATCTTACACACAATGGAATTGTCATAATTTGCATTTATAGTGATAATTTCATTTATCGTTTACAGTGATAATTCACATTATAGTGATAATTTTCATTTACAGTGGTATTTCGCATTTACAATAATAATTTTCTTTTACAGCGATAATTGTGTTTATGGTGATAATTGCAACTACAATGAATTGTCACTGTCTGGTATATACTTTATAAGTTTATTTATATAAATTGATGGGTATTCAAGGGATATAAACCTCATGAAATTCGTCGACCAATAATTTATGTATACAGTTTTATAAACTAATGTGATCCTTACATGGTGGAAAGAAAGGACGCCAATAAATATGTTATGAATTTTAAATTAAATAAATTCATTGCTTGGATACATGTATAGATTTGAATTCTTCCAAGCCATCAACGATTGACTGAGGATGGATGCTAATAACGGAAACATAATAAATACAACAATGATTCCCAGTCTATGTAACATCTTCTTACGGGGAAGCGAAAATCACTGGCAACTATTTACTTGGCAGAGAAGCCAAATGGAAGTGATATTTAGGTGGCCAGTGGGGCTTACTCTTGTTTTTTTTGTATTCTATGATTTCTAAGTTTTCTTGGCAAGTTTTATATATCTAATCTTCCTTTTTAATTAATTAATTATTATCTTTCCCTTGAGAATCTCCATTTACAGACCAATTGGCAGGTGTAATAGTTCCTTCCGAGATCCCTGGGGGTTAAGTGCGCCCAACTCTTAACATCCTCTGAAAAATACAAAGCGATTTAGTAAAGATGAAAAAGGCATTAATTAATTATTCCGAGTTTCTGAATATCACTAGGAGATATATTAATTAGTGGCCTTGGCTATCTTTATAAAATATTTAATGTTGTAAAAATGGATGCTATGATGACAGTTGGGATTAAACCAACTACCCTGCCCATTTCAATTGTGGAATAAAAATATTTTAATATTTTATTAATGTTTAAAAATTTTGGTTGTATACCGTATCCATCAATGTTATATGGTTCGGTGTAAATTGGTAATGAGGACTGTGTATTTGGAATGTGGTATTCAAAGTGGCAGGGGGATTTTTAGTTTTTTTTAATTGTAAAGAACTGCACTTCGGTATATTAAGAAGATGTTTGGTTGCATGATAACTACTGAAAGGATATATGTGTAAAAGTTCTAATTTTTTTTCTTAATTTAAGTTCCTTCCCTTGTAAAAAGGTTATTGGATTTATTTTATGTTTAACACATTTATCCAGCCCAATAGATTGATCGTTTTCCCTTGCATTAGAATAACAGTTCGCTTGAATTAATGTGATGCTTTTATTATCTATTAATTCCTCTCCCATGATCTCAATTTAATTCTTTCACATAGTTTAGAAATGTTTTCCAGGTGTTAGTAATGATGTGTAATTCAAGTTGGTCATTGATTAGTGTGAGTATGGTATCAGTGGATCACATTAATGGGAGTAAAAACAAATTGTTATGGTCATTTTAGAGCTCTAGTATTAATTAATTTAATGTTGGCATATGTCAATTTCAATAAAGGATGTTGATTCTATGATAGGTGGGATCATTATGATATTTACATTGATGGTTGATTTTAATTTATTTATCTAAATATGGTGAAGCAATTTATGTTTCCTCATGAAATCGTCGTTAATTTTTTCACATTGCTTTATTGCTTGATCACCTTCATCTAACGAAGTTGTATAATGTATGTCAGTTCCAATTGGATTTCAGGCACATTGGATTTTATGTTGGGTTGAAGGTTTAGAAGTATTTTGTTTGCGCGTGGGTCCCTAGTGCCTTTGTTGCAAGTTGGTGACATGATACCTTATGATTGGGTCATTATGCGCATTGATTGATAAGTGCATATGAAACCAGGATTAGGATTGTGCGCCTCTCAATGTGGATGATGACTGTTGTATTATGGTGGTACTTTTTTTTGCAACATTTATTGTGATTGTCTCTCGCTCCCGAGGAAGGTTCTAGTTATTGGTTGTTGATGTTCTTCTGTTTGGATTTATTGATGTTGTATTCAACATAGTAGGCGTGATATTGTGTGTGTCGGGCGGGATGTAGACACCTCCTTCTCCCTCAGAATAGTCGCCATCCTTGAGACCTTAAATGGTCAAAATCGATGGGAACCTGGGCTTGAGCGTTTCTTATGTGTCTTGGAGGTCCTAACCTTGCAGGGTAGGATGGGTGGGTAGTCATTTTTATTTTGTCTAGTTGATTTTAGCATGTTGCATCTAGCATAGATGATTTTATGGGCTAAATTTCACAAATGGGATTATTTTCGATGGTTTTCCCAAAAAAATATTAACCAATTTCCAACTTTTGTAAAAACGATTCGCCCTAATTCCATAAAATAAAGTGATTTTACCTTAAAAATCGCCAAACTTTTATAGAAACTATATAAAATCCTTAGAAATTTGAATATTTTTACAAAACTATTGCCAAACATTTTACATTTTGCATATTAAGGACTATTAAGATTAGCCCATGTTTCTACATTTTAATATAAATTTCCATCCTTAAAATCATCCCTAGCATCTAGTTGCATGATGTGCTAGTATGTTGGGTCGTTATGTTTTTTGTTTCCTGGATTGTGTGTGTTGTGTTTGTCATCGAGTTGCGTCGATTGACTGTTGTTTTTGTTACTTCCCTACTTAAAAAAAAAAAAATGGACTTTTTATGCGTTGTATGTTGTCGTAACAACAGAGGCCATTACACCAATGAGTGTCTCCATCCGTCGATATTTCGACAAATATATAGGATAGTTTTTTGATCTATCAACGAACCTAAAGGATTAAAACTACTCATTTGAAAACGGTTTAACGGTCATTGAATTCACTAAGTTTTTCAACTTTGACATAGTCAACGCTCGTCGGAAGATCGACATAGGTTAGTGTTTTTGACAATTTTGTTATAGGTACGATGGGTATAAAATATTTTTATGCGCATTGTTTGTTGCATGATTTATTATTCTATTTTATATGTGTTACTTGCCTCAAATCCAATTCTTTATCTGCATAGCTCTAATTTTATACTTTGAAGGTTACAATTTTTTAATATTACTTTGTATATTTTTTAAATGCCCATATTACATCCCTAACCCTTAGACCCTCTTTCATTTTGGGACACAAATTTTCCCCTAGGAAGTAGCTATGAACATTTCTACTCATTTTTGTTTAATTACTATACAATTTGACTTGGTGTAGTTCTCTTTTATTGTTTGATTTTATTACTTTCTTATAGTCCATGGTTGGAACTTATGTGGTAAAAATGTATGGTTTTGATTTGTTGATTAATTATTGATTACTATTATAAGCCTTTAATAAACTTATGACGAAAATGGATTAATTCTCTAGTACATATGGAGTCAATATAATTCGATGATATTTGAACCGTAAAAACATATATTTGTATATTAATGTACTTATATTTTTTTAGTGGATTTTGTGGTAAATATAGCAAATCCCAATTCCAACACCTGAAGAGACTTAAAGGACAATTTCTAGGTTAAGGGCTGCATGGAAGGCATTGATCGATACTGATGGGAAATTTCATTTCCCTTGCAATCAATGCAGGGGATTGAAAAGAAGAAGACTTTTACATAAAATAGGTGAAAACAATTATTTTATGTATGGTCATTGTGAAGGGGGCCATAGATTTCATCCCATGGTAAGTTATTCATTATATATGTCTTTGTATTGATTATATTTATAAAATTTTATTTTGTTTTATTTATTGTTATATACACTAATGATATTGATTTTTTGTAATTGTAAAGATAAATCCTCCCAGGTGTTTGTCTCCAGATAAATATTTGCAAAGTAGTAGTAGAAATACTATTGTAGAACATGTGGAATATGGTATGAATATTGAATATCACATCAATCCTATGGAAGAAGATGACACCAATAATATTGTTGAGTCAGATGATGGGAAAAATAGATTGATCCAGGATACCTTTCCTCCTATTGATGAGGAAAATGATAATGATATTTTTGATGTACATATGCTTGAGAATGAAAAACAACCCCTTTATGAAGGATCAAGAACAAATATTCTCTATGCTACAACATTGTTGGTGAAATTGAAGGTATTGAATGTTTTTTCAAATACTTGTGTCACACATATCCTAAGTTACGTAATATAATTCATCACATATTATATGTAAAGGTTAACTTTATTTTTCTCTATTGTTAGTGTCAATTAATGTGTAAATTAAGGATGCAATAATTTTTTTTACTATTATTTACATAACTAGATTTTTTTTTATGTTGTAGATTGTTAGGTGAATTTTTCTTACCACCTTCAAATAATTTACCTCGCACATACCAAGAGATGTGTGCCATTATGAAATATATTGGAATGGAGTATAATTCTATTGATGCATTTCCAAATGATCATATTATATATTATGGACAATATGCAACAGAAACGAAATGCCCGCAATGTCAAATCAGTAGATATCGAACCGATCAAGTAAAAAAAAAGGTGCCTCACAAGGTTCTTCATCATATTCTGATAATTCCATGTTTGCAACGTTTTTTCAGGTGACAAAGAATTGCAAAATTTATGGATTACTATGCACAACACATAAGTGAAGATAGTGTTCTATGAATTCCCACATATGGTTTTGTATTTAGGAATATCGAAGAAAGATGGCCAATTTTTAAAGAACCTTGTAATGTTAGGATTTCATTGGCAACAAAGAATGTTAATCCATTTGCTGAGATCATGTTTATTTACTCAATGTGGCCTATTTTGTTTTATAAAAAATAACCTTCCTCCTTGGATGTCGATAAAGAGGGAGAACACAATGTTGGAAATGATTGTTCCAGGTATTTGTTTACAAATTGGTTTGAATGTTGTATTTTTTTTTTCTTTATTCATTGCATAATTACTTATATATATATATACAAGGTAGTAATTATGTGTACTTTCACCCAATTAGGTAAGTATCAAGTGATGCAGGAGCATCACTCCACCTCAGCACATGCTAACTAATTAACATGCTTGGTGCGCATTCAAGGAAGGAGGGGCACCACCCTCTCCTTTTTTCCTCGAGAATCCAAGGCACGATCCAGGAATTAATTGAAGACAAGATGGAAAATCCAAGTTGTGCTTTCGCACAAGCTAGAGATAAGGTCACCATTAATAGGCTAACGACAGAATGGATCTACATCCGATTTGGAGCAGATATCCATCATTGTAATTTTCCCTTTCGAGAGGCATTAGGGAGAGTGATTTGAAACCACTAAGGTAGCTTGCGAGGGAATCTCATAGAGCCACACTTGTATAAATATTTGTATTGTTTCCAAGAAGAGGTTGGTCAGGTTATAGGGAGATGTACATAGAGTCGAGATTCAGTCATAGTTCAGACTCTACCATTGTAACTTGGCATTCCACCATTAATAGAAAATGAGAGTTTTTCCTATTCTACATTTATGTGTAATGGATGTTGTGTTATGAATGTCATTTGCATGTTTGTAAATTGTAGATGAATGTTATAAATCGTCTGTAGGGATAGGGATATTGTTTTCTATCTGAGAGTGTGTTGAGTTAAGTCTGGTTCTCTAGGCTAAGTGCAAGGAGTGCATGACAGAGATTGGAAATTCTATAATATGACGCAAGGAGTGCATGTATGAAATCAGTGGAGTCAGAAGATAAGTTTCTAGGAGGGCACACCAGATTAATTTATAGACTCGGGGATAAATTTCAAGGCAGTTAAGTCCCTTGAAAAGAAAGACTGTGTGGGGAGAACCACAACCCAGAGTTATTGAAAATTTTGGAAAACTCTGCCAGGAGGGCATCGAGTTAGTGTGAGCATACAAAGGAGCAACACAAGTGAAGGCATTGGAGAATCCCAGAATTGATGAACATTCTAGTGAAGGAAGGATTTGGAAGAAGTGCACCGACAAAGGAAAGGAGATGCCTTAAGCATTTCCATAAGGCAGAGGGAGAAGCCATCGAAGAACTGAGCCAAGTGCTAGGAGTGCACCTAAGGTGTTGTGAGTTCACCTTATAAGCTCAAAAAGATGAGCAAGAAAATTCCAAGAGGGAATGAGGAACTCGCAAAGGAACTTTGAACCGTGGAGGTTTTCAAGATGAGCAAAGTCACAGGAGAGTTGCACATATTTCTGCAAGGAGTGTAGAAAGGAGTTTCGAGAACACCCTAAGTCTCGAAAGGAGAAATTGTGCTAAGTTTGAAAAGGAGTCAAGGACTTTCCAAAGTCCTGAAGACAGGCAAATCATCCATCGTCGAAGAGGAGACAGGTGGCAAAATATCGAGAAGTTCGGAAGCAAGAACTTCGAAAGATTTACCATGAGCAAACAAGAGTCTTCACGAGGCTGGAAAGAGTGAATAAAATCCATGTTGTTAGATTAGGAAGGCATGTGGCAGAGATTCACGTATTTCAAAGGAGGAACCCTTCGAAGAAAATATGAGAGGAAGTCCCGAAGAGCTGAGAGATGGATAAATCTTAGCCATCCATCGAGGAGGAAACGTGGAGTGGGATCAGTGCATCATTGATTCACAATCGAGAAAAGAGGATTTGGGAGATGAGAGGACTTTTTAAGTTTGAACTCGCGAAGTGATCGTAGTCATTGATCACAAGAGGAGCATGGACCATAGATTTGGTCCCGAAGTATTCACCGATTCAGAAATCGGGGAAAGGAGGAAGTATCTCATGAAAGTCCCAAAGTGCGGGGTCATGAAGGAAATTGGACCCATGATCGTAGTCCATGGTCACATCAGAAAGGAATCCTAGCACAGAGAGCTAGAAAAATTGGTCGAAGAGGTAAAAGTGCAAGGAGACGGTCCATAGGTGCCACATCGTGGGTGCTGAGGAAGTGAACAGGGCATGTGTCAATTTGAAATCAATTCCATCAGGAGCCTGACGAACCATTTGGTTCGACGACTTGAACGATCCTAGATGGGGAGATCGTGCAACCAAGAAGGAAGGGATGGGGTCTGCGCCAGAGTGGTATCAAAGCCTTATTTGGCCTGTAGGAAGTAGGTGAAGAAGGATACGAAGGAGCGGATGCAGGATTGATTTATGTAAACCAAGGAGAGAGAGTGAAATGCTCTGTTGGAGATGCTGCAAGTTATGCTGCAGATGGTAAACAACTAGGTGGGTTGTAGAAAAATCGAGATGATCATTGACAGTCATAAGCATGGTCGAGGAGAATTCCATTTGTAGAAGAGAAAGGTGGATATGGACAAGGATCTCAACGAATTCTGAGCACAGATGGAGGAGCTAGAATTCAATATGCAGTAGGAGTCAAAGATACACTAGAGGTATGAATGGCCTTTGAAGAGAACAACCAAATGTCTTGTTTAGAATTTGTTGGCCAGGAGGTTGCAATAGATGTTAAATATATGGTTGAGGCATGTTGAAAACCTCAGTCATAGGGGAAAGAGATCTGGCAATGGTCTCGTAGATTTCCAGGTCGGAAATGAGAAGGGATTGGTGCATATCATAACCTGCCAGGTGGGAAGAGGAGACATCCCATATTGCCAAGTGGGAAAGGGAGAATATATGAGCTCAGCTGAGAGTTCATTTACAGATGAAGAGGAGGCAAGAGAGAGACCTCACTCAGATGGAGATTCACACGAAACTGTGAGTCATGTGAATGAAGATGATGAGAAGTTACAAACTTCCTTCATAGAGAAGGAGGATCAGAAGACTATTCTGATCACTGAAGGAGTTGAGATATTCCTACCAAGCATCTAGGGAGAGGCTAGCATATATGTCGCAGAGGCAACAGGAGGACAACAAGATGAGACTTTCGTGAAGGAATAGATACTGATGTCTGTCCCAACAGAAGGAGAACACCCAGTTGAGTTATTCACTCAGTGGGAATTGGAGTTAAAGGCACTGGAGGATTGGTTGGGAAATCCAGAACCAAAAGGTGGTTGCCAAGAAATAGCCATGCCGGAGGAGAGACACCAGAATGAGTCATAGCTGGAGGAAGTTGGAATGGGAACAACCGAAGGTCTGGGAGGAGCGAATCTTTTAGGAGAAGTGGTAGTTGAGCAGTAGTTCAGTGATGAGGATCCTGCAGGGGTGAATACTGTAGAAGAGTGGAAAGCTAGGGCCACAAAGGAAGAATATGTCTTTGGAATTCAGTGTGATTTTCCCTTCGATAAGGAGTGAGTGCAACAATCTAGTATGCAACAGAAGAACCAACCGATAGAGCAGTTGAACGAGGTGATCAAAGAGGTAAGGAAGCTGATGTTGGATTCGGTAGAAGAATCGTTCATCACGAGGAATATGGGTGAAAGGAAACTTGCACAGGCAACGGGGAACATGCAGGAGTAGAAGCAGCGGAGAAGAGGAGCCAAGAGACAGATCCAGGAGAAATTTTGGGATCCAGGTGGATTTCAGCCACGTTGGAAAGATCATGAGAAGGAGCTCATGATTGTTTCCGCTACGGAGTATGTTGCAAGAGCATCGTTCCACATCAACACACGCTAGCTAATTAACATGCGTGGTGTGCATTCAAGGAAGGAGGGGTGACTCCCTCTCATTTTTTCCTCGAGAATCCAACGCGTGATCCAGGAATTAATTGAAGACAAGCTGTAAAATCCAAGTTGTGCTTTCTCACAAGCTGGAGATAAGGTTTCCATTAATAGGCTGATGACAGAATGGATCTGCATCCGATTTGGAGCAGATATCCATCATTGTAATTTTCCCTTTAGAGAGGCATTAGCACTAGTGATTTGACAACACCAAGGTATCTTGCGAGGGAATCTCATAGGGCCTCTCTTGTATAAATATTTGTATTTTTTCCAAAAAGAGGTTGGCCGAGTTATAGGGAAAGATATAGGGAGTCGAGACTCAGTTGTAGTTCAGACTCTACCATTGTAACTTGGCATTCCACCATTAGTAGAAAATGATAGTTTTTCCTATTCTACATTTTTGTGTAATGGATGTTGTGTTATGAATGTCATTTGCATGTTAGAAATCGTCTGCAGGGATAGGGATATTGTTTTCTATCCGAGAGTGTGTTGAGTTAAGTCTAGTTCTCTAGGCTAAGTGCAAGGAGTGCATGACAGAGATTGGAAACTCTGTAAGCCGGCGCAAGGAGTGAATGTCTAAACTCAGTGGAGTCAGAAGAGAAATTTTTGGGAGGGCACACCAAATTAATTTACAGACTCAGGGATAAATTTCAAGGTGGTTAAATCCCTTGAAAAGAAAGAATGTGTGGGGAGAAGCACAACCAAGAGTTACTGAACACTCTAGAAAACTCTACAATGAGGGAATTGAGTTAGTGTGAGAATACATAGGAGAAACACAAGTAAAGGTGTTGGAGAATCCCAGAATTGTTGAACATTCTGGTGAAGGAAGGCTTTGCAAGAAGTGCGTCGACAAAGGAAAGAAGATGCCTTAAACCTTTCCATAAGGCAGAGGGAAAAGTCATCAAAGAACTCAGCCAAGCATAGGGAGTGTGCCTAAGGTTTTTTATTTCACCTTATAAGCTCAAAAATTTGAGCGAGAAACTACCAGGAGGGCATGAGGAACTCACAAAATAACTTGGAGCCATGGAGGTTTTCAAGCCAAGCAAAGTTGCAGGAGAGTTGCACAGATTTCTGCAAGGAGTAGATACAGGATTTTTGAGAACAACCTGATTCTCGAAAGGAGAAATTGCTCTAAGTGTGCAAAGGAGTCGAGGACTTACTGAAGTCCCGAAGATGGAGAAATCATCCATCATCAAAGAGGAGACAAGTGGTAGAATATTGAGAAGTTCGGAAGCAAGAAGTTCGAAAGGTTTGTCGGGAGAAAACAAGAGTCTTCGCGAGGTCGTGAAGAGCGAAGAAAATCTAGGTCATTAGATCAAGAAAGCACGTGGAAGAGAGTCTCTTATTTCGAAGGAGGATACCTTTGGAGAAAATATAAGAGGAAGTCCTGAAGAGATCAGAGACAGAGGAATCTTAGTTGTCCATTGAGGAGAACACGTGGATCGGTATTAGCACATCACTGATTCGCAATCGAGAAAAGAGGAGTCGGGAGACTAGAGGACTCGTGAAGTGATCACAATCGTTGATCGCAAGAGGATCGTGGACCGTAGATATGGTCCCAGAGTATTCGTTGATTCAGAAATCGGGGAAAGGAGGAAGTAGCTTGTGAAAGTCCCAAAGTATGGGTTCGCAAAGGATGTTGGACCCATGGTCGTATTCCATGGTCACATTAGAAAGGAATCCTAGCACACAGAGCTAGCAGTGTTGACCGAAGAGATAAAAGCACAAGGAGAGGGTCAGCAGGTGCCACAACGCAGGTGCCGAGGAAGTAAAGAGGGCTTGTGTCAAGTTGAAATTGGTTCCATCAGGACCCTGACGAACCATTCGGTTTGACGACTTGAACGATCCTAGATCGGGAGGTCACGCAACCTTAAAGGAAGGGGTGGGGTCTGTGACACCAAGTGAAATATATGAATGTATATATCGAGCCTCTTGTCGACGAGCTACTAAAGTTATGGGATGACATCACTATGTATGACATCTCTAGACCAATAGAGGAAAGGAAATTTAAATTCCATGGAATAATTACATGGACAATTCGTGATGCCCTAGGGATAACACACTTTTGTGGTATGTAACATAATTATGGCCCTTAATAGTATATATAATTTTATGAAAATATTATGCATGCTTCTTAAATATCTATTCCTCATTATATAACTAATACTGACATTAATCCATATAATCTTGCAGGTCTTCAAACAAAGGGTAAATTTGCATGTCTAGTTTGTGGTCCTAGGATGAAATATCATCATTCAAGAAGTCTGGGAAAGGAGTTATTTGATGAGTATAGACACTTCCTCCCTAAGATCCATAGGTATTGAACTACAAAAAAAAATAAAAAAAAATAATAGACTCAAATAAAAACATGAATAATGACACCTCACCTATGGAAGTTGGAATATAATAGTCTAAACTGTCACAATAAGAATTTAGTCTATGTGTCTGCATATATATTAATGTTTTACTATTTTAATTTCTATCGAATTCTATTTATTGTAACATCCCGCTCTTATGAGCACATGTTATTGACTTATTCTTTGAGGACACTTGTGTGCAAGTGATCCAGTTATAGTACATGGTTACTTGTTTCTCTTGTGGATTCTTATGATGACGCTGATGGATTATGATTTATTGTCAATTGATATATGCATATTGATGGATACTATTGATAAATTTTTCCGAGTATGCAGGACACTTGATAGATTGTGGATGTCGATGGCATCCATGGACCTCCTTGGACTCTGGATTGAGTCAGGGAGTGGATTGTATTGGTTTAATTATTTAATTTAATCATATGTGACATATGATCGATTATAAAATGATTTTATATATGGATCATTGACAATGTTTCGTTAATGGATGCAAACTGATGAATTCTTGCTAATATGACTCACATAAGGAGTAAAGGGGCCATGCACATAGACTAGATATTGAGGGAGAGGTGTTGCAACATCCCCGTCATAGCCTACTAGCACTCTCATCATGGATCAAATTGTATGTTAACAATTACCTAGTTTGATAGGTCCACAATGTCGTGAGGGAAGAATGAGATAGTCTCTCATGAAGATTTCTAAGGGGCATAGAATAAGGAAGGGTCCTTATTCCCTTGATCTAAAAATGAAGAAGACTTGAAAAACTTGAATAAATATTGCAAGTGAAATGTTATGTGTTTAAAGCAACCGGATCAATTTGCAACACATAATTAAGGATTACTTATGTAAAAATACACATAGACAGCAGCATAAAACATTGAACATTAGCACATAAACACAACAACTTGATAAAGGAGTTCACCCCTCTCCGGGCTACATCTCCTGGTCCAGCTTCCAATGGATCATTATTATTAAATTGTTCAAAGTGCTAAAAAGCATGCCTTACAATGCTCAAAATGACAAACCGACTGCTCCAATGGCTTCCCAGCGTCCCAAAACCCCTGTCTGGGCTCTTTCGGCACCTGAAACAGTCGAAAAATGAAGAAGATAGCCTCCTTGAAGTCTCCCTCCTCAACTTTGTTGTCTCTGGTTCTACAAATCGCACCCTTGTTATGCAAACCTGGCTCACACGCTCTTTTAAGCGTAAAAAACTTGGCACCGGGCACAACCGCACCAATGGTGCAAACCGTAGGACGGTTAGGCGCCTCCAGCCCCTAACCGCCTCGGCTCTCGGGCATATGGAACATAGAACCAATGGCTAGGCGAAAAAGCGGTTAAGTCGTTTGAACCGTGCCAACGGTATAACTCCCACGCATATACAATAGAATGACATACGTATTACAACCGCGCGCATATTTATATTACATGGTTATATATGTGTATAGTGGAACCATAGCCATGGGCTATGGAACATAGACCCCGCGCGACTATATAAAACATGGTCATATTATAATGTGTAACAACCACGGGCCGAGGCTTAGCCCCAGCCCGACCCCTTTCCACATAATACAACAAGTAAACATAAATATATGTTTGAAGGTATAGCTATCAAGGAACATCGGGCGACTCAATGGTTAATGGAGTATTGTAAAGGCTTGTGTTGTGGGAGGTCCGGGGGTCGAACCCCGCGGCCTCCATTAGTTTTACATAGCAATTATAGACCAACCAACGAGGGACACGTGGCGCCCATGCATTGGGCCACGTGCCCTCATACCATTCGCTGCCAATGAGACACGTGTCAACATCCAATTGGACAACCACCAACCAATAAAAATGTGCCACGTCTTCCACCTACCACGTCATCATGATGGTACGGCCCTGCCACATGGACGTACGGACTGTACGGACAAGTACAGTCAACATTCCAAATTTTTGCCTGTTTGGCTTGGCGGACAGATCGCGATATCTCCTCCATACGGACTCTGTTTGCGAAAGTAAATATACCGCCGGAATCAGGAAGACGAGACATACGCAATGGCACTGTTTTTGTCGCATTCCGAGCACTTTGAAAATTGAGCAAAATTTGATCCCCTGATCACACC
>ML780628.1:457328-486846 GCA_009831015.1 Picea engelmannii
AAAAAAACTTATAACTCCCTCCTTAAAAGAAACTTAGGTTTTAAAAAGTATCCACTTTATAAACCAATACAATGTTGCACTCCCATAAAATTAAAGCTTATATATAAAATCTTTTATATAAAAAACTCCACTTTATCCACTTTATATATAAAATCTTTTATATAAAAAAACTCCACTTTATCCACTTTTATATAAAATCTTATATATAAAATCTTTTATATAATTTATGCACTTTATCCACTTTAACATATCTCCACTCTAATATAACAAATATCCACTTAAATTATAATGCATGCAACCTTACGTATTCAAACTCCACGCTTGCTCCCAAGCTCACGCTCATCGCACAAAAACTAAAATCGATCGGCCGCTCCTTTAATTCAGCAAATGGAGCGCTCTAAAAAAAAACAAATGCATGCGCCTCTCGCACCTCACGCTTTCGTTGCCTGCGGGAATCGGGAGGATAGTTCGCACCTGCTGAGTGGTCAGACTGCGGGAATGCCCAAACGTTCCGCACTGTAATGCTAGCTTGGCCTGCGGGAATTTTTCCGGCAATCCAAGATCGAAAGGCCGAGTAGTATTCCCCCGCACCCTACGAGAGGAGGGACCTGCGAACCTCTCCAATTTTCGCACCTTATCTTCGTGGCTCTGATACCAAGATAAAATATACGAGGCAAACAAACACAGTGAGGCTACGCTCACTTCTTATTAATCAATGAAGACAGATTACATCCTTATATAGGAAAAGACTCTCTCGAGTCGGCTACATGCAAACCATAAGACAACTAGACAACTGACTATGAACTGACTCTTCTAACTGGCGCTTACAACCCGCGCTTATTACTGGAGCTAACAACTAGCTAACATTTTCCATCAAGGCAATGAACAGAAAAGTGCTTGGAAATTGGCAGATCCCGTAGATTCGACTTTGTGAGCTTAAGTGATGAGATGTCAATGAGGGATGCCATCGATTATTGAAGATTTCCTTGGCTTGTCTCATAGTTTGACGATTCTGGGTTTTTCACTGTTCCCTCTGTCAAGCTTCTTAAATTCCCTCGGCTAGGTCCAAGATCCTATAGGTTTGTTGCAGGCTCTTAAGGAGACGATGCAAGTGATTCTTAAGCTTATGTCTAACTCACTAAGGAAGTGCCATGCTCGTAATGATCGATTCTTCCCTTTTCAAACCCTGGTACAATAATCGTATTTCATGTTTCCTTAATCATAATAAGACAAGATCTGACTCCCCCACTTTTTTAGTATATTTCAGTATTTAAATCTAAATGCATCGAATGGGATGGTTGACACTCTAATTCCCAGATAAATCGCAAGCCACCTTACCTTAAATCCATTTCCTTTTATGAAATGAGACTCCTCATAACTTGAAGAATCAAGAAGGTAGCTTGCCTTATTATCATGGTTCCATGGTGTTGATTCCCCATACCTTTACAAGGAGTGTGAATAGAATATTTGGGGACCCTGACACCTTATTAAGAAGTTTGATCTACCTATAGTTTCAAAAATTGAATTTTAGTTTAGTAGTTGAAACCCCTTTTCTTACAATAAGACCTTGGTTGTCCTTAATTTTCAATAGGATTTTTGGATAACGTTGAAGTACTTTTGTGTGGAATAATAAGTTGGACCTTCCTTTGTCCCTTCTATAAAATCGTAAGTTGAATGATTCTTAATTTATTATTGGATTTCTCTTCATAGCTTTGCGTCGATCATATTGATAAAGGTCAGCTATAGAGGAACTATTATTGGAATGTTTCTTAGGTGCTAATTGTGACAATCATGTTGATAAAGGCTATTTTTTAGTTGAACTAATGCTGGAATGTTTTGGGGTGCTAAATGAATCATTTCTATCGATAAATGTTGTTATCATTGAACTATTGTTGGAACATTTCCTGGGTGGTAATTGTGTCAACTAGAAGGATGTATTATAAGTATATTTGAACCATTGGTGGAACGTTTCATAGATGGTATTGTGTCAAATATATTGATATATGTCAATTGTAGTTGGAATATCATTAGAATGTTTCATAGGTGGTGTTTGTTTCCATAATTTAGATGTATGATTGATAAAGTAATTATCTTACTCTTGCGCCTTGAAAATAAAGTTGATGATTACCTTGGGCCATGAAATTAATTTGTTGTATGTAAATTGTAGTTGGACTATTCTTGAAATGTTTCGCAGGTGGTTATTGCATATTTTAAATTTATGTATTATTTTATAGTAGAATTGTTTTTCACGCCATGGATAATTGATGATTATGATTGATTGATTGATCTAGTTTGAATTTTGGCTTATGATTGGATTAGTGGGCATTAGACACCTCCTTGTTCCTCAAAACAATTGCTAGCCCTGAGACCTTAAGTATTCAAAATAAATCCGATGAATCTTGGGCTTGAGCGTTGCTTATGTGTCCTGTGTAACATCCCACTATTGCACGCAATGAGTGAACTTATCCTTGACGACACTTTCTTGCAAGTGATCCATATTATTATACTATTGGTCGTTTGATTATGATTATGAGGCATTATGGATATTATGATATGTTATTTTTTTGTATTGAGATAGACATGTGCTATTGACTGGGTTCTCCTAAGTGTGTAGGAATTTGGACCTCGAGGATGAAAAGACATCGATGAAACCCCTTGGACTCTGCAACGAGTCAGGGAGTGGACCATTGGGGTTTTATTGTCGTTGATATGACATATGTACACATGATTAGATGTTACAAGGATTGATTATTATTGTTGACATGATTCGTTGATGACGCAGGCTGACGATAGTTTTCCAACTAGACTCACATGTGGAGTAGACGGTTCATGCATGAAAACCAGAGACTTTGAGGGAGAGGTGTGGACAGTAGCCCTACCACATCCTATAGCTAGTACTCTCGTTGTGGCTCGAACTGTAGGTTAATGATTACCTAGTTCGAGAAGACCCACGATGTCTTGAGGGAAGACTACTACAGTCGCTCACGATGATTCTAAAGGGCACGCAATAAGGCAAGGGCCTTGTTCCTTAGAGGACCTTAGTCTCCCACAAGATCACCTAGCGGATTATTGACTCTGGGGGTTTTTTATGTCTACCAAGTCATTCAAGAGGCGAGTGGCACCCTTGGAGCATGTAGTGAGTCTTGAAGGGCACATTGCGCAAGGAAAATGGAAAGAGGCGAGTGGCACCCTTGGAGCACGCAGTTTGTCCTGAAGGGCACATTGCACAAGGAAAACGTAAAGAGGCGAATGGCCCCCTTGGAGCACCTAGTGTATCTTGAAGTGCACGTCGCTATTTTAATTGGTAAGTGAATAAACCTAGTTGGCCCTAAAATGAATGATGTGATAGGTAAGAATTAAAAACATTTTTTCCCTAATGAAAATTTCACCCAGCCTAGAGAAATTAAAATCTAGGTCTAAGTAACACATGTGGTCAAAAATAATAATCATAATTAAACGTGTAACAACAAGGGGGTAAGAAATTAAATTAAATTATTAAAATCAAATTATAAAGGGGGATTAAAATTTTAAAAGGGAAATGATTGTTTTATCTACATATGCTAATTTAATTTTTAATTAAAAAGAAAAAGGGGTAAATGGTTGCTTTTCTACACTTCCTAAATTGATTTTTAGTTAAAAAGGGAAAAGAGGGAAACTTAAAAGAAATAGGAAACTAAAGGAAAAGGGGAAACATAAAGAAAAATATGAATGCCTAACTTAGTAAGGAATCTTGCCTTGGGAACTTTCTATTTTTGAACTCAACTAGGAATTAAGTAAGGCATAAGTTATTTAAGAAGTGTAAGGGAATTTTGGGACACCTAGGAGCATTTTTAGGAATGATTTTAGGTGGGTAAGGGAAATATGAATAATTAATTAAATAATAAAAGTAATTTTCTAGTGAAACTAGGGGATCGAGCAACATGTGTATGAGGGAGGTCTTTCCTAATTAAAATTTATAAAAAGGGACTTAATGAGAATTTGGGAAAGTAATTACTTTGAAACTCTATAAAAAGGATGGAGGGGGAGGGGTATGGATCTCATGTTTACGCATAAAGTTACGTTGCTAAATGGTTTCCTTGACTGAGCTTATCTTGTGGGAGTTGGGATACCCAGCTCGGGTAACGAGTGGTAGCTCGACCTTGCGAGGCGAGCTGGGTGCTAGCAGTTCTCTGGTATTGTGTGCGTGGCCGGTTTGCAGCTCGGGAGGCTCAGGGGGAATAAGAGTACCCCTAGCGTTGGCTCGGAGGGATCGGTGAGGTCACATCAGTCGACAAGCAGGAGCTAGATGGAGCATGCACAGGACAATGACACAGATCTGTCACATTTGGCTACGATACACATCCATTTATTTTTTAATAGTAGATTAATATTTTTCTTGCACTTTCATTACTGTACTTCTATTTGTTTAAAGAATTGTGTTTTACTCAATGTTTTTAATCAAGGAACTTAAATCCATCCCATCCTTATGCTCGCTATTTTTTGAGTTGATTTCCTTGGCAAACCCAAACCCTGATTGCGATGAATTTTCTGTATTATTTTTATTGATATTACAAAGAAATTTGTGTTTTTCCCTTATCCCTTTAGTCATCAGTCCGTGCCAGAGAAATCGGCCAGGAGCCGAATCGACGGTCGTCACTTCGGTGTTTAAAGACCTATATATTCAAATGCTCTTTTTTTCTGTGCATGGATGATGAGTGAAGGATAAATTTGCCCCGTTGTCTATCCATTACTTATCTCTGTGTTTGATTGATTCATGGATGAATGATTTGTATTTTTGCCTTCTTGTGATTGAGTATCTCTACGTATCGTTTATTATTTTTCTCTGCTAACAACTTAATACTCTTTGTGTTTTTAATATCACCTCTGCGTTTTTGGATGGCATTTTATTCTCTGTGATTTTAACGACAATTACCAGCTTTATTAATAAGCGAATGACAACATTTTAATTTATATATTGATTGCGTTTTTACACTTGAATGACGGTAAATGTATGCCTTCAATAACATCGAAAATTTTACTTTGAATGCCTGCGTTTTTTCACTTGAACGACAGTAAAATTATGCCTTGAAATAAAAAAAAAATTATACATTCGAATTTCCCTACAACTTCCATGGCTCTTCACCCATCATTCTTGACTGATATTTTATTGAGAGAGTTGCTGCATTTTTAAATTTTATTGACATCGATTTTTGCCTACGAATTTCGTGGTTCTTCACCCTACATTCTTCACTGAATTTCAATGAGAGAATGACTATGTTTTTAAATTTATTGACAACAAATTCACCTTATGATTTCCGTGGCCTTTACCGCAGCGAGTTTACTTGGAAACTATTTCATTTGATAGATGTCTGATCTCCCTTTGAATGATGTTTCGTTGGGAAACAATTTCATTTGATAGCCATTTCGTTTGATAACTATTTTGATTCTGTTTGGAAGCTATTTCGATTTCGTTTGATAGCCATTTCGTTGATAACTATTTCGATTTCGTTGGGCAACTATTTCGATTTCGTTTGATAGCTTTTCCATTGATAGGTATTTCGATTTTGTTGATAGCTATTTTGATTTCGTTGGTAGCTATTCGTTTGGAAACAATTCATTGATAGATGTTCTATCTCCTTTTTAAAACACATTTAACTCAACGAATTCATATATATTAAGTCAACAAATTCATATATATTAACTCAGCCAATATATATATATATATATATTAACTCAGTGAATTCAATTATGATAACGGTTTTATTTATTGTATGGACAATGCATTTTAACCCAACGATTTACAATTCTTTCTCATGAATTTAATGGCATAAATGACCAGATATTTCTCATGATTTTAGTGGCATAAATGCCCAGTTCTTGCTCACGAATTTAATGGCATAAATTCCCAGTTCCTGCTTACGATTTTAATGGCATAACCGCCCAGTTTGTACTCACGATTTTCTGAGCGACTCACTTCATCACTGCGTTTTGATTTCCTTGTGTATAGCCTTTCACCAGCTATTTTCTATAGCATTTTCCCACAGTGAGATACACAACTAATTATCAATTCTTAAACAACAATACAGATGGCTTGGCAACGATTTTCAATAATTACATTGTGGTAATGACAATGATTTGTTGTAAGCGTCGTATGCTCGGTATGACAACATTGTATTATTAGTGACAACTCTTTTATTTAAATATGTGTTATTTTAATGTGTGACAGACATCTAATTCTAGCAATTTAGTGACAGCAATTTAAATTACACAGAGTTACATATACAACGAATTATACATTTAAATGGCAACAATACTATCCATATTGTTATTTACACAGTAACGATATTGATATTTACATAGTAAACAATATTCATATTATTATTGCTATATCCATATCCATATTTCTATCTAACAGTAAATGATATCCATATTTCTATTTACATAGTAAACGATATCCATATTGTTATTTACACAGTAATGGTATTGATATTTACACAGTAAACGATATTAAGATTCTTATTGCTATATCCATATCCATATTGCTATCTACATAGTAAATGATATCCATATTTCTATTTACACAGTAAACGATATCCATATTGCTATTTACACAGTAACGATATTGATATTTATACAACAATATGACATTTATTTAATACCCACGTTATCATTTAACTGGATTATATATCTGTGTTTTGTCATGACAACATTATTGAACATCAGAATTTTAAACTCCACGATTTTCCCTTAATTTTGGGACAACGATTTCATTCATTTTTATACAATGCTATCAGGTTTAATAGTCAATGATATCATATTAACTCAACATTTCATGTATTATTAGAATGCTATTAAATAGCATGGGTAATTGTTGACAACAGTTTTTGGTATTGTTTAGACAACGATTTGGTATTATTTAGACAACGATGTTTGTAATATATCACAGTGATATATATCGGATTGATAAGTCACAAAAATTACAAATGTATTCGATATATTGTTATGTGAATAACCTATGTTTTTAGTTGCCCTAAAACAATTATATTCGATGTATATTTTCAGTTTTACAAGATAGTGAATTCGGTTTTAACGGATAGCAATATATACTTATCTGATATTGGGATTTGGAAAATAGTTGCAACAAACTAATTGTTAATAATAATTATTTAATGTGTACAAATTTATTTTGTTGTGCAAGGAAATCATCGTGTTGTATGAATTTCATAGTCGTCTTGCTGACTTGTCGATTAGGTGATTGGGTTTTTCGTCATGTGGTTGACAATTAATTCAGTCTCCCAGTGCATTGAATTTTCTTGGGTTATTGGTTTAGATGTGTTATACTGCGCTAGGGTTACTGTCACACCTATCGCCTTGTGACAACATGGGATCATATCGCTCCCTAAGGGATAAAGGAAAATAATAACCTGGTCGGAGTCTGTGCTTCTCGATGTGGGCGTTGTTCATTGTAATGGTTGTTGGTACTTGGTTTTATAACACTTTAAGGAGTTGGGTTTTGTGTGACGTAGAGATTTCTAGTTCCTAGTTGTCGAAGCCACTGTGTCAGTTTGTTGATGTTTTCCTTTAGCTTGTAGGCATTGTCTTGCTTGCGTTGGGTGGGTAGTTTTTTCTATCTGTCTTTGATTTTCGCTTGTTTTGTCCAGTTGCCTGATGTGCTAGTGTGTTGAGTCATTGTTGTTAGTTGAATCATCTATGTGCATTGTGTTCGTCGTCAAGTTGTGTTGTTTAACTGTTGTCATTGTTTCCTTGATGCTTCAAAAAAAAAAATCACTTGCTTGCATCACTTGTAGTCGTAACGATGGGGTCGTTAAATCCTGGAGGTCCTAACAATGCAGGATAGGTTCGATGGGTAGTTTTAATATTCAACGACATGGTTGATCACTTATTAGTATATGCTTCATTTGATTGTGATGCGTTGATTATGCGTCGTTATTTATTATGATGATGTGTACATTTATGCTTATTTATTGGGTTAAGGCATTGATTTTGTGTTCCTATTAATTTTGATGATGTGTCACTGGAAATGCTATTAATTTCTGTTGTGAATATTTTAAATTCCTAACGCAAAAAAAACTATTTACCTATTTTACATCATTTTTGTTGTCGTAATGGCAGGTTCATTACATGTGGTATCAGAGAGGGTTCAACCCCACGACTTGGGATCATTACACATTCCACTGTATTAAACACTTGATTAATAACTTATCGCTAATTAAAATTGAAATTTGTCCATACAAGTAATCATGGTTAGAGGACTTCGTGGAGGTAGATGAGATGGTGGTAGGGGAGGAGGTGCGACACCTCTAGTGGATTCCACGCCAGAGGGGTATAACCCCCAAGGAGAAGAACAATTCATTGGACAGGAGAAGATTGCGGTGGGGGATGTGGTTGGTTTGATGATTTCCTTTCAGAGGATTTCAGAGGCCTTGATTAACCGACTAGATAGAGATGAGGCTAGGGCTCCTGTACCCAATGAGGGTTCACAACGCACTCCATCTTATAGTTGTAGAATTCACAGAGAACTCGAAAAGGTTAAGTTTCCTGAGTTCATGGGTGCCACGAACGGCTCAGGAAATGAAGCATGGTTGGAGAACATGGTGATGTGTTTCTCACTTCGTGACTAAACCTTCAACATGAAGGTCCACAAGGCGGTATTTCAACTGAAGGGGAGCGCTCTTCTATGGTGGAAAACGCTCCTACCTCAACTAAACATGGTCATTGAAGATGTGTCATGGGAACTCTTCGAGGATCGATTCCAGAAGAGGTATTTGTCAGAGGAATTCACTGAGCATAATCTCAATGAGCTCAATGCATTACGACATGGTGGTTGTGTGTTGTCAAATTATGAGGCCAAATGTATGGAGCTACTTCAGTATGCCCCACATATGAACACGAAGAAGCTGAAGGTCAACAATTTTGTGTTCGACCTTAACTTAAACATTCGTGCGAAGGTGAGAATCCTAATGCCTCAAACGTTGCACAATGTAGTCCATAAGGCCCTCATAGTTGAGGAAGAGTTGACCAGTAGGGTTCAAGGTAGGACTCCTGCAAGACCAACTAGACAGACGACCTCAGGTTCACAACAACATTAGGAATCAGGGTATTGATATACATCGAGAGGATACACATTCATGACACCATGATGATTAAATCCTCAGTATAGGACTCCCTACAAAGGACCACCGCATTAGTAGTAGTGTCACTCACGACAGTAACAGTTTAGGCCTGTTCAACATAATAAACCAGGATCTCAGGATGGTAGGCTAGCAACTTCTACTTCGGGGACCAGGAGTACTGGAACAAAGACAAGATGTTGGACATGTGGGGATCCACATTACCAGAGATTTTGTCTAATTGAGAAGGCTAGAGAGGTCGAATCAATACGACACACTATAGTTATATATTTGGGTAAATCCCACAGGATTCATACATTAGTGAACAACTTCCAGGCTGAGCACTAGTCCACTGTGCTCGAGATGTCAGGTACGATCACAGACCAAAATTTTAGAATTTTAATAGATCTCGATGCTACAGAGAGATTTATTTCTAGTGCAACACTGAAACAAATTAAGGTAAAGGCAGTCGAGTAGGACAATTTTAGGTACATAGAAATGGATTCGAGTTCCAAACAAAAGGTTGGAGGAAGGGTTATGGTTTGTTGCATTAACTTGGGATATTTTTTAATGAAGTTTGACCTATATTTCACGATATTAGGATCGTATGACATCGTGATCTGTATGGATTGGTTGGAACCACATGATGTGATACTCAATTGTATGACGAAATGGTTGAGTTTGATCGATGATGAGGGACATAGAAGAGTGGTCATAGGAAGAAACCAGGGAGTGTCTTTGAGGTTCATTTCTTCCCTACAACTGTAGAAGAGCATGTGCAAAGGATGTAATTTATATGAAATCTTAGCACTAAATGAAATGGGTGAGGCAGAAGGATTAGAAAACCTTTCGGTAGTATGATATTTTTCTAACGTGTTTCCAAAAGATTTACCAGTTTTTCCGCTCGGAAGAGAATTGGAGTTTACAATTGATTTGAAACCTGGAATTGAACCTATAGCAAGAATTCCTTATGGGATGTCAACGCTTGAGTTACAGGAGTTGAAAATGCAATTGAAGGAGTTGTTGGAATTGGGACTTATACGTTCAAGTGTGTTATCTTGGGGTGTGATTGTTATTTTCATAAGAAATAAGGATGGGTCATGGAGGATTTGTATTGACTACCATCAATTAAACAAGGAGACAATAAGCAACTAGTATCTGTTTCCAAGAATAGACGATTTGTTTGACCAAATGAAAGCTGCGACGATGTTTTCAAAGATCAACTTAAGATCATGGTATCACCAGTTACAAATTAAAGAGGAGTATATTCCTAAGAGAACATTTAAGATGAGGTTCAAACACTATGATCTTATAGTTTTATCATTTGGACTGACAAATGCCCTGTGGGTATTCATGAGTTTGATGAATGGGGTGTTTCGTGAATACCTGGACAAGTTTGTTCAAGTACTCATTGATGACATACTAATATATTCTTGGACAACAGAAGAACATGATGAACATTTAAGCCTTGTACTACAGTGTTTACGAGAAAACAAATTATAAGGGAAACTGTCGAAATGCTCCTTCTACCAATCGAAGATTCATTACTTAGGGCACATTATATCTGGTGAAGATATAGTTGTGGATCCAACGAAAGTAGAGGCTATCATGGAATGGATTGTGACAACAATAATACCATAAGTATGCAACTTTATGGGATTAGTAGGATATTATTGAAGGTTCGTCGAAGGTTTTTCAAAGATATAAAATCTGATCACAGAATTGCAGAAGAAAAACAAGAAGCATTTATGGAGCGAGAAATCCACGGAAGCATTTCAAAGGCTCAAGGAGTTGTTGACGATAGCGTCGATATTGAAATTCTTCGACATGGAAAAGGATTTCTTGGTATGCACAGATGCATCCAAGGAAGTTTTAGGTGGGGTATTCATGCAATATGGTCGAGTGATCGCTTACATCTCTAGGAAATTAAGAAAGCATGAGGAGAACTACACAATGCATGATTTGGAGTTATTGGCCATTGTGTATTTCTTGAGGGTTTGGAGACACTATATGATTGGACAAAAATTAGAACTAAAGACAGATCACTGTGGACTACAACACATATTTACACAGAGTGACTTGAACGCACGACAGAGACGTTGGTCCAAATTGCTTAGCGAATACGACTTTGATATTTCTTACATTAAAGGTATAGTGAATAGAGTGTCAGATGTGTTGAGTTGGAGACCATGCATATTCTCAGTGATACCTCTTCAGAAAAATATTCGAGAAAATATTCTAACTTCACAGATCGACAATGACTGGTACAAAGAGGTTAACGAAAATATTGGATAGGACACCATGATGGTGCCAAGGTTTGAAGGATATACACTAGACAATGATGGATTGATGAGGTATAATAATAGGATTTACATATTTCCTAATGATGGATTAATAATTTTGATCTTAACAGAAGATCATAGAGCAATATACATGGCTCATTCAAGAGTCAAAAAGATGAAGGAATACCTTAATCCCTTATTCTTCTGGAGAGGAATGAAGGAATACATAGTTAGTTACATGGAACGATGTCTCGAATGTCAGCAACTGAAATCTGAACATAGACATATGATGGGATTACTACAACCATGCGCTATTCCATAATCAAAATGGGAGGTCATTTAGATGGACTTTATTGTTGGATTTCCACTAACAGTAAGGAGGAACAACTCGATTTTTGTGGTAGTTGACACTCTGACAAAGAGTGAACATTTTATTCTTGTGCATACGATGTATCAAGCACTAGACATAGCCATATTTTTTGTTAATGAAATTGTAAGGTTACATGGTGTGCCAAGAAGGATCATATCCGATCGAGGATCAATGTTTACAGGATGTTTTTGGACCATTTTCCAAGAGGATTTGGGGACACAACTAAACTTTAGTACAACATATCACCCTGAGACAGACGGGAAGACAGAAAGAACGAGCCAAATTTTGGAAGATATGTTGTGTATGTATGTGTTGGGGCTCAGAAATGTCCTATTCTCATCCACCTTTCCCTTCATTATCCTTCACATTTCATCACCCCATTAACCTTTCATGATATCATTTCATAAATATACTTGGGTTTCACCTTATTATTTTCCACTTTATTCATTTTAGTATTAAAAAGGAATTTGTGATTAAATGTTAGAAAATTGAAATGTTTTCATATATATCTCAAAAATGTGTGAGCTTTGTAATGTGTAGGAATATGAGAAGGATTAATTCAAAAGGGCTTCTCGAATACTTCCTCCACCATTTCAATATTTGAGGAGATAATTCAAGCCCATTCCGAGGAGAAGATCATGGATATTTGGTCGGAATATCTTATCCAAGAAATATGAGAGATATGTCTGAGGATTTGAAGGGATTATATTTTGTAATAATGGGAAATAGGTTGAGAGAAAAGTGGATCTGTAATAATGAGATGGTTATCTTATCTTCAAGGTTCTCATGTATAAAAGAGAGTGCTCTCTCTTCATGAGGGGGTAGTAATCAGGTAATTAGAGTTATTAGAGTAGTCATTAATGGTAGTCATTAGGATTCGAAAGAGAAAAGGATTCTTAGCTTTGATTCATGGTTTTGGTTTCCATGCTTTCATTATTCTTTTATGAAGATTGATTTGATTATTGTAATATAAGATTGCTTCATTGGTGAGATATTTCATATGTTGTTGTGCCATTCAACTCTTCACATGTTGTTTTTTCTTTTCCTTCATGTAGTTCTCCATTTCTAGATTAATTCCATTTACGCAATTTTCCATTCCTAGATTAATTTCATTTACGCAATTTATCATTTCTATATTAATTTCATTTGCACAATTTCCCATTGCTAGATTAATTTCAATTCCAAGTCGTGTGCTTCAATTTCCCGCATTAGATTAATGATTCAATTTCAGTTGTAGCTAGACATTAGATTAGATTAGTCCCACCTCAATATTGCATATACTTTGCGTGTGCTTCGTAATTTTATGAACCTCAGATTGACAAATTATATAGTTGGGCAAGTACTACAACTCAATTAATACAACATTATTTTGGCCCAATATAACGACTGTCATTCCCTTGTTTTGATTGTTGTTCCTTTTGCAGGTTGTGCTGTTCATTTGAACGAAACAACTGTTGTTCCTTTTGTTACAATTGTTGTCTCTTTGCAGGGGTTGCATCTCTGGAGGATGGGTATTGAAAACGAAAGGTAAGAACCTACATAGGTGACAAGTAAAACGCTTGTGCCAGCGCCTACCTTCGAATGATGCATAGAGGTTATATTTTAGGACATATTTAGAGCCCAACACTTTGGTGTAATTGTCGGGGAAGCACGATGGATTGAGGTATTAGTTTCTTTTTCATTTAAATTCATGCAAGTGTGATCTAGACATGTTGTTAAGGGGTCATAGAAGCTCGTTAGAGGAGACTCCTCATGTTCTCCCTACCAACTAGGTAAAAGTAGTTCAATTTCTGCAAATTTCAATTTATGCAAGAGTGTTTAATTCATGCAAGTGTGATCTAGACATGTTGGTAAGGGGTCATAGAAGCTCCTGAAAGGAGACTCATATCCTCCCTACCAACTAGGTAAAAGTAGTTTCAATTTCTACAAATTTCAATTTCTACAAATTTCAATTTATGTAAGAGTGTTTAATTCATGCAAGTGTGATCTAGACATGTTTGTAAGGGGTCATAGAAGCTCGTGAGAGGAGACTCCTCATGTTCTCCCTACTAACTAGGTAAAATTAGTTTCAATTTCCGCAAGATTAGTTTCAATTTATGCAAGTGTGATCTACATGTGTTGGTTCTAAGGGTCATAGAGTTGCTTTAGTGTAGATTCCTCACTGTCCCTACCAACTATAAAGAGCATTTAATTTCCACAGCTGTGAAGAGTAATTTTTTTTTATGTTTTAGCAAGAGTGTTTTTTAAGTTTTTCATTTTGATTTGGGTGTTCTAAGAATCATTTTTTTAACATCATTTAAGAATGAATTTAAGCTTGGAAAAACTCACTCAGATCCTAGCAAAAGTTGGGGTCTCCTCTTCTCTTGAAGAGGAGATCTTGACAGCAGTCAAAATCTTATTCACTACTCCTGAGGCGAACGAAGAATCACCATACGAAGAACCTTGCATATTTAATGAAGAACCATTAGGCACGCAAGAGGTCGAGGAGGACATCAAGGAGTTACAACATGATCTGAGTAAGACAAATTATGCCTACAAAAGCCTGATCGAACGCTGGTTTCAAGCAAGTACTAGGTTAGTTCCACTTAGTTTTCCTTCTTATTTTGTTAATTTAGAACTTCAACAGCTAATTTTGCATGTCCATACATATTCCCAACTATCAATTGCGAAATTGGAAGATAACATATTTTTATTACTGTTGTTTGCATGGCTACATTGGATGTTTGATTATACGTAACTAATCTCTCATTTCTAATTAGTGTAGTGTAGGTAGGGTTTTATTTTCAAGTTTTTTATTTTTCTAGAACAAGTATGCTCTCCTTCGCGCTTCGTGTGATTGTGAGGATCAGAAAGTAGGATGACTGATTGGTTGATTTCAGGAATATCAATTAATTGATGAAACGAAAATTTTTGCCTAATCTATTTTTTTCGTCTTCCATTTGCTCATAAATTTTTAAAGCCTACAAGATAAATTTTTACTTTTTATAATAGAAGAAATGAATGAAAAGTTGAGCATCCTTCATCTGCAAATCAAAGCAATAAAACAGTAAGTAGATAGAGAAAAAATATATATAAATAAATAAATAATAAAAAATTAATGGTTTAATGGTTTAACGCACAGAGCCATGGCTACCACATCCTTACCAAAATATATGCATTACTTCATAATACAGAAAGGAATTTATCCATGCATGTATTACTTGCATAAATGATTTGACATTGTGGTTGAAAAATTATAACGAGTATGTTGTATTTGATTATTTTGAGGAGGTAATTCTCCATGTGTATCTCGCTCAACTTCATCATTTATTGCTTATCTAATGTGGCAGAAAGGTCAAATCTTTGAAGATTCTTCTTAGTATGTAAAAGATACACAGGGTATCAAAAATCCAGTATGTAAAAGCTACACAGGGTATCACAAATCCAAATATGGGTTCCACATGCCAGTTAGTATAGTGTCCAAAGAGGGTGCATACAATTCCATTGAGTCCAATTGTTGATTCAAGACTTGTGAGAACGTTTATTGTGCCTGTGACGGGTTACACCCATGAGATTGTCACCCTATGGTATAAGGCCCAGAGATATTGTTGATATGCACCCACTATTCCACGCCTGACCCAACCAGTTCCTCTGATCCTGGGAATATTAATGTTGCAAGTCTTGACATGTTCATGGTGAATTGGCTGGCCAACAAGACTCGTTCAAAAGTTTCATTGAAGTTTTTCGTGAGTAGGACAAGATATACTATTTTTATAAAATATGTCCTCGAATTGGACATTAATATCATTGTAGAAGCCAGCACACAGAAGCATGCAGATCTGATTTACCGCTTGCCTGCTTGCTTCGTTTGAAACATAATATTTTATATTTCTCTAAATGTGGATGCAAATGCCTCGACTTCCATCAAAATAAATGAAGGAATATTCAACTATTTGGGTTGACAAATTTACCAGGATAATGTTGGGAAAGCTTACAAGAGGAGTCCATTATAGTACCTTTATCCTCACATGATGAGGATGGCAACTCTGGACGGGATAACACGCCTTAATGAATATATGGTACAAGATCCATTTCAGCAGCATAGGATCCATTTCCATGGTGGATCTTACACGGATATGCAGATTTTGCCTCAAGTCCCCTGAAATCCAGTTTTTGATTCATGTTTATCTCCTTGTATCCTCGATACGTCCAACCCAATACAGAGACTTTTTCCTGAGGTTGAAAATTCTGTTTATATCGAAGCAGCCCCCATTTATAGTTCCAGGCCAACATATTTAGATGGGATAATTATAATGGTTGGCATTTGCATTTATCTGGCAGTTTTTTGCAATCAATGAATTTTTTTTTTGGCGATATTATCTCCAGACTGTAAGCCTTCATGCTATATCTAAAATCAGGTTTGTTGCACTCCCCAAAATCGAAAACGATATGCCAACAATAAATTTTGAGTGTATTTCTAACGAAATGCAGGGATTGCGATTGGAATGGGTTATGAGTTTTCCACAAGGGCATGCAGATCCACTGTTATGAACACCCGATTAGTTCAGACACATGGTCAATGGGAGAATTTTAAATCGAAGAGCAGACGTATTAGTTTCTTGGCGGTGGCATCAATTCCAGAGCTCATAAAAATGATACCTGAGAAAGAGAAGATTGTGTACGAATGCAAAACAACAGTTGGACAAGGAACGTCTTCCCAAGAAAAAAGATGTATAAATCTATCTACAACCAACCTTCTATCTTTTTATCAAAGCTGAGTGTATCAAGTCATCTACTTTGTTCATATCCTTCAGCTGCTCCTCTTGGTTCTGGTGAGGATTTTTGGGGGCCAGAGGGGCACCAAATTAGACATGTAGGAAGTTACAGAGAGCACAATATATAAATACCTTTGCTCGGATCAGAAATTTAACTGTGATCCGGAGAATAATAGACAAATAAATGGGTATTTCACGTTCATGATAATTTCAAGCAAGCTCTTCTCTTATGAAAAATTGGTTGTGGCTACTTTCGATTCTTGACCGTACTTGACAGCTCAGACGAACATATCAAGCCATGGCCTGTGAGAGAGGCCTTGTTTAACAGATATGTGTTGCATGCCAACGATATATGTGTGCAAGAATTGGTTGAATTATATACCTTAGAAGAGACCCAAAATGGTTGGAAATACCTTTGTTCCAAATATGGAATCGATATTTCCACTAAGAAAATAGGAGAGGCAGCAGTAACAGTTGTTTGCGGCCGAAGAATGCTCAAAGTTTATTCTTCAAGGTTATCGATCGTCATCAATTATGTTAACACTGCCAAGCGATGGGATTAGGATTTCATTCAAGGGAAGCATATCCTGAGCTTAAATGATAATGTGAATATCTACAGACTGATATTCAACAGAAGTTGTAGCCCTATGTTGAAGAACCGTGAGTTTGTTGTCTATGAAAAGCAGGAGACCATGAAGGATGGAACTATGGTGGTTGCATTTTCATCTCTACCCAAGGCCATAGAATGGGGATTGGTTCTTGAAGATAGTAAGTGGATATATTCTCAGCCAAGTGTTGTTCCTGAGAGGCTTATGTATTATTGGGATGGCGGGTGGAATGATTTTTCTGTTAAAGCTCTGGATTCGCTAACAAAGGCATTCTCAGCTGGCATGCCCACTGCCAAAGTGGTAATAATTGGATCACCTTAACTCGTTGATTCTTTACGCATGCTACACATATATTTGAGAAGTTAGAAATGCAAATTGTGATCGTAGCCTGATAATAAAATGTAGCAGGATATATTAAATGGTGCTAAGATCGTTCATCCAGGATAGATTTTTTTATATAAGACGATTTTTTCATGATTATGGTGATGCTAGTATTTGCATCTAAGGAATTAAAATCCAACTAGAGCAAAGATCGATAAGTTAGGATATCCCTCTTCAGGTGAACTCAACCAATTTTTCATAGCCTCCAGCGTTTCATGTTGATTGTTGCTCTCGGTTCCAGCTTCCCATCATCGATGCCTTCACCTAGTGTTTACAGAGGCTACATTCCACTGAGGGAGCAATTCATTGTGTGGCAGTACCTATCCATTATTTCTCGTGGATCAATTATTTTCCATACAATTAGTCACAGTACCTATCCAGTTATAATTGTTTCACATCCACTCGAGCCTAATCAGTTTGTTGTAGGATTGGCTGATGATAGTGTTCACGTGATTGAGCTCGCTGATAGACAATGGAGATGCATAAGAATGAGTAAATTGCTAGTTGATTCATTTTTGTCTCACAAATTTGTTTTCTCTCTGAGCCAAGGAGCAGATCAGTGCTTGACAACAACATTCATGGTGGCCTGGTGGCGCAGGTATATGAAAGTCAAGAAACCATTCTTTGTTTTGTGTTATAATAAAATTTCATCATAAAATTATCTGTTGTTTTATTATAAAAAAAATTACAATAAAACTAAAAATAAAAATTGTGATTGTTTTATTATAAAGCAATTATAATAACAAATTTTTTTATTATTATAAAGAATTTCCTTTTTTATAATAATAATAATAAAAAATAAAATAAAACATATATTGTTTGTTTATTATAAAAGTTTGTTTTTATTTCTTTTGTTTTATTATAAATATATATATATATATATATATAAAATAATAATATGTATATAATAATAACATTAGGTCAAGACATAATAAAACAAAAAATATATATAAGTAAAATGAAGATTAAAAATAAAAATTAGAAACAAATTATAAAAATAAAACCAAACAAAGACAAATAAATTGCAAATGGACTTTTTTTATATAAATTCCTGAAAAATAATATGAACACATGTTTTTGCAATTTTACGCTAAGAAAGAAATCAATGATGAAACAAACGCACGCGCAACGACCACGACAAGAGGTATAAAACACATTTTATTTACTTTGTCGCATTTGTCCTTCTTTATGCATGTTATATTTTCGAACAAATCACAAGTTTTCATGCAGGATTTGTACTAAGTTTTTTTCAGGAGCGCGGTCGATCGCATCTTGTTGCTGAAGTGATTTTAAAAAATCACAAAAGTATTTGAAAAAAACATGCTCTCTTGACTGCTTGAAGAATAATCATAAACATCATGACGTTTTTTGTTACACAAAAAACTTTTCATAAGCCCATTTGGATCGTGAATGTCTTCCTCCATTTCTCCTTCAAATCAAATTGGTCATCCCTGTGTTGAAGCCCATCTTCCATTGAATTATCCTTCATGACTTCACACACGCCTATCTTTCTGAGTCACATACATCTCTTTAGCTTTTTTTCAGTTCAGTTTTCCTTGTCAATAAAACTTCCATGACTACATTGCCTTGCCATACACACTGTTACTAATGAGATCTTTTCATTTATAGTCCTACTACTCTTTTTATCAGAACTCACATTGACTGATGTGGGACTCCTTAAGGCCCACCTTTCAACAAGTCTTGCCCCATCGACCTCAACACCTTATCTGGGATATAGACTAGAGTCCATTTTGAGTACCTGGAGGCTTGCATTCCTTAATGGCAAGGTCTCTCGCTAACAATCATGGGAATACATCAATGTCCCTTAATCATTAGATATTTCAAGTGGCTTGACATCATCTCATTCATTCACACTTCGCAAGATGTACTCAGGTACCTTGGCACTCATTGACATCAACGGTGAGTTTGCCTCGCATTGGTTAACGACATTCATCATTGGTCGGTAATCTAATGACTTCTCTTCATGCTCGACATCGACACATTCATTCGCATGATTAGAATTGTACCATCGGGTTGTAGCAGGTGAAGACTATACACTTTTTCCTAACTTCCTCAGCAGTTACAACAGCATGACTTCAGCTATTTGAGAGTGCTACAATTCCACTTTCGTATTTCCTATTTTCCATGATTCATTCAGCAGCAGTTTTGATTCCTCCACTTCACATTCTCTGATCCAGTAGACAACAGTCATCGCTATAGAAATAGTAACTTTCCATATGATCTTGCAACAGTGACATCTTCTATGCTCTAACAGCCGCATCAGCCATATTCCTATTGCATAGTTCATCAACATTTTGGGTAAGTGGAGGTATGTTATTTTCTAAACTTTAATCATGTAATTCCTCAACTGCTAGCAATGAATAATTTGAAAAATTCCCTCATCAAGTTCCCTTTCCTTTTCACTTCTATGACTTATGCCACGTTGCATGAGGACATGCAACCAGTTAGGTTGGGGGTAGGGAACTTTATTCACTATCATCACTTCATTTTTCCACTACCATCATTCCATTTTCAATCTCGTTTACCATTTATGAACATTTATTTTCCAACAATATTGTGTTGTGCTTTGCTTTATAAGCATTGATATACATATTGGCATGATTCACAAATATACAAAAAAATGGTTTTCTTATACTCAATGATGTTTCCTTATGCACAATTGATAGCATATATTTTTTCAGTAAGAATATGGGCAAATCATTATCATAATAGCAAGAGAACAAATAAATGAAATGGATGTTGATAACACAAGAACCAACATTCTTTATATTCATGGTTGTCACAAAAGAACCAACTATAATAAAATGTCAGTTGTTACTCATGTAAATCCCATCCTGGAAACATTCATTATCATCACTCAAAGCCAATATTCAGATGCCAAATTTTCTTGAGAAGATCCATGCATGGTTGCATGAGGACATGCAACAAGTTAAGCTGGGGGGTATGTTGGGGCTCAGAAATGTCCTATTCTCATCCACCTTTCCCTTCATTATTCTTCACATTTCATCACCCCATTAAAATTTCATGATATCATTTCATAAATATACTTGGGTTTCACCTTATTATTTTCCACTTTATTCATTTTAGTACTAAAAAGGAATTTGTGATTAAATGTTACAAAATTGACATGTTTTCATATATATCTCAAAAATGTGTGAGCTTTGTAATGTGTAGTAATGTGAGAA
The DNA here is from genome assembly GCA_009831015.1 of Picea engelmannii. Lineage (NCBI taxonomy): Eukaryota > Viridiplantae > Streptophyta > Pinopsida > Pinales > Pinaceae > Picea > Picea engelmannii. The sequence goes on from ML780628.1 coordinate 478,040, forward strand.
GGATTAATTCAAAAGGGATTCTCGAATACTTCCTCCACCATTTTAAGGTTTGAGGAGATAATTCAAGCCCATTCCAAGGAGAAGATCATGGATATTTGGTTGGAATATCTTATCCAAGATAAATGAGAGATATGTGTGAGGATTTGAAGGGATTATATTTTGTAATAATGTGAAATAGATTGAGAGAAAAGTGGATCTGTAATAATTTGATGGTTATCTTATCTTCAAGGCTCTCATGTATAAAAAAGAGTGCTCTCTCTTCATGAGGGGGTAGTAATTAGTTAATTAGAGTTATTAGAGTAGTCATTAATGGTAGTGATTAGGATTTGAAAGAGAAAATGATTCTTAGCTTTGATTCGTAGTTTTGGTTTTCATGCTTTCATTATTCTTTTATGAAGATTGATTTGATTATTGTAATATAAGATTGCTTCATTGGTGAGAGCTCTCATATGTTGTTGTTCCATTGAACTCTTCACATGTTGTATTTTCTTTTCCTTCATGTAGTTCTCCATTTCTAGATTAATTCCATTTATGCAGTTTCTCATTCCTAGATTAATTTCATTTACGCAATTTCTTATTCCTAGATTAATTTCATTTGTGCAATTTCTCATTCCTAGATTAATTTCAATTCCAAGTCGTGTGTTTCAATTTCCTGCATTAGATTAATGATTCAATTTCAGTTGTAGCTAGACATTAGATTACATTAGTCTCTCTTCAATCTTGCATATACTTTGCATGTGCTTCGTAAGTTTACGAACCTCGGATTGACAAATTAGATAGTTGGGCAAGTACTGCAACTAAATTAATACAACTTTAGTTCGGCCCAATATAACAACTGTCGTTCCCTTGTTCTGATTTTTGTTCCTTTTGAAAGTCATGCTATTCATTTGAATGGCACAACTACCATTCAATTTGTTACAATTGTTGTCCCTTTGCAGGGGTTGCATCTCTGGAGGAAGGGTATTGAAAACGGAAGGTAAGAACCTACGTAGGTGACAAGTAAAACACTTGTGCCAGTGCCTACCTTCAGATGATGCATAGAGGTTATATTTTAGGACATATTTAAAGCCCAACAATATTTGATGGACCAACAAAAGTGTTGGGAAGAGTTCTTTCCATTGGTAGAGTTTGCCTACAACAACAACTTTCAAAGTACCATTAAGATGGAACCGTTTGAGTTTCTATATGGGAGACCGTGTCGGATGCCATGAAGTTGGGATTGACTTAAGGAGAAGGTCCTGGTAGGACCGGAAGTGATCCAAGAAATGGAAGAACAAATGAAATCGATAAGACAAAGGATTAAAGAAGTGAAAGATCAACAAAAGAGTTATGTTGATGCGCATCATGTTGACCACAGTTACGAAGTTGATGACCAAGTTTTCTTGTAGGTGAAACCACACAAGAGTTCGATCAAGTTTGGAAAGGGTGCTAAAATCTCTCCTAGGTTTTTGGGACTTTCATATTTGTGGAAAAGAAAGGACCCGTCGCCTATCGACTAGCCTTGCCTAATTCTTTGAGGCGAATGCACGATGTTTTTCATGTATCTGTTTGGAGACATTGTGTTAGTGATCCTACACATGTGATTTACATGAGTTATTTGCAGGTGTCGGACCAGGGTGCACTCAGGATGGAGACAATTGACATTATGGAACATCACATTCAACAACTATGATGTCGAACAATGGATCAGGTCAAGGTCTAGTGGAACAATTATAGTCTACACTCTGCTACCTGGGAGGATGCATATGATATGCATCAACATTTTCCTTACTCATTTGATAGATTAGATCTATAGATATTTTTATATACTTCCATTACTGCATTTTATATACTATACAACTTCGGGACAAAGTTTATAACAAGAGGGGGTGTATGTAACATCCCTCTCTTGGGAGCACATGTTATTGACTTATTCTTTGAGGACACTTGCATGCAAGTGATCCGGTTATAGTACATGGTTACTTGTTTCTCTTATGGATTCTTATGATTATGTTGATGGCTTATGATTTACTATTAATTGATATATGCATATTGACATGTGCTATTGACTAGTTTCCCTGAGTGTGTAGAACACTTAACAGATTGTGGATGTCGATGGAATCAATGGACCTCCTTGGACTCCGGATTGAGTCAAGGAGTGTATTGTATTGGTTTGAGTATTTAATTTATGCATATGTGACATATGATATATTATAGTATGATTTTATATATAGATCATTTACAGTGTTTCGTTGATGGATGCAAGTTGACGAATGCTTGCCAATTTGACTCACATAAGGAATAAAGGGGCCATGCACATAGACCAGATATTGAGGGAGAGGTGTGTCAGCATCTCTGTCATAGCCTACTAGCACTCCCTCTGTGGCTCAAATTGTAGGTTAACGATAACCTATTTCAATAGGTCCACAATGTCACGAGGAAAGACTCAGACAGTCACTTACGAAGATTTCTAAGGGGTGCAAAATAAGGCACGGTCCTTATTCCTTAGATCCATTAGTCTCTCACAAGGTTGTTCGAATGGAGTGTTGACTCCAAGGGTTGGAAAACTAACAAAACCAATCAAAAGTGAGTGGAACCCTTAGAGCACAAAGTGCGTCTTGAAGGACACATCGTGTAAGTAACACTTGAGTCAATGAATCTAGGTAGCCTAGAAAACCTTGAGTGAATAATTAAACATTGTAAAATATTTAAGCATTTTTGGATTTAATTAATTAATTTAGGAATGAAATTATCAATTTTAAATCACCAAATGAAAGTGTAAACCTATTCAAAAAAATTAATCCTGAGTCTAGGTTTGGTGAGAATATTACAACTAAATTATAAATTAAATAAAATAGGAATGGGTAAATCAATTTAAGAAATTAAGAAAGATGAAATAAGTCTAAAGAATCAATATAATACACATGTGTGCAGAAAATACCAAATTGGAATTTAAGATAAGAAAGGAATAAAGCATGAAAGAATATGTGTACGCATAGAATGGTATATACAGTCTAGTTAAGCCTAGTCTAACTAGAAGAAGACTCGTATTTTAACTCAACTTGGATTTAGTAAGGCATTAGTAACTAAATGGGAATATGGAGAATAAACAAACAACTAGGAGTGATTTAAGGAGCGCTTTTAGGAAGGGTGAGGGAAATTGACTTTAATTAAAATAAATTGTGGAATCACTTGTGCAACTTGGGGAACGGGTGACAAGTGTAAGGGGGAAATAATTTTAATTTATCTAATTAAAAGGGTGAATTAATTGTGCAAGTGGGGATGTTTCATGAAGGAAACTCTGATAAAACAAATGGTAAAGAGGGGAAAATGATCACACTAGTTACGAGTAAAGTTATGCTGCAGAATTTTTCACTGATTTTTCTTGTTAGATTTGGGATACCTAGCTTGAGAGAGAGTGGTGACTCTACCTTGTGAGGAAAGCTAGGAGCTAGAGGATTCTGGTTTTATGTGTGTGGCCCCTTTGTGGATCGAGGGGCTAAGGGGAAACATGAGTACCCCTAGCATTGGATGGGAGGTACCAGTGAAGTATCAACGATTAACATATGATAGAAGGTGTGGCACACAGTTTTAGTGTGCAGCTCATCTTCAACACCATTGATCTTCTGTCTACATTATTTAGAAATGGATTAGTTAGTTTAATTCCTAATTTTTAATTATACTTCGATTGAAGGATACAATTATTTATGTATGTATGCCAATTGTGATAATCTGTCTACGGTAATTGGAAATGGATTTTTTAGTTTAATTCTTAATTTTTAAGTATACTTTGATTGAAGGATAAACTTATTTATTTAAATATTCCAATGGAGATGGTTGGGTTGATATCGTTAGGTTTCATTTTTCAAAAGTTGTCTTAAGAATGTAATGGTCAGTATGTATTCAATGATCAAATTATGTATATCAAGGATCTGTTGTAACCCACTTTCTTCCCTTCATTATGTCACCCCACCGTTTACTAGGATCAGTATTACGATTTTTTATGGCTTCTGTCGAGACTTGACGCGTGGTTATTGATATTTCCACATTTTTTAGCTTCACCACTGTTATTAATATTGGATTTAGTTTGTTTAAACCTTATTTCCTTGTTCATATTTTTCCCACATTATTTGAAGATGTGTATTCATTGTGTATTGGCTGATTTTTCCTGGAATAAGAATACATTGAGACTCATTAATGTAGATTGAATTCCTTTGCGTCTTGTGTGATGTGGCTGTTAAGCTTGTCTATTCTAGAATCCCCATTTTGCATAGGTAAATTTTTATCAGTCGAACCTTAGATTTGATTTTAGTTTGTTGGTTTAATGAGGATGTGGGACCTCTGTTACATTTCTATTCCGTGAAGAATCTTAGCCAGGGTGATGTGATTCGTTTCTGGTATCAAAACTGCCAAACCTTGCAACCCTACCTCCTGGAGCCTTAAATTGTTGTCATCCCAGTGGAAATATCTAGGTAAACCTTTGTCTTGGTGAGCCAAATCATTGTTCCACCTCCTCAGTATTTCCCGGTTCCATTAATGCGTTTGGTGCATGGAATGGACTCAAAATGCATTCTACTTTATAAAAATTGTGATTTTTTTAAAGGATTTGTCTGGTGTGTGGGAAACAAGTGAAGAAAAATATAGTTTTGTGCTTGCTGCCATTTAAATCGACCAACCGCATTCGAATGTAGATCTTTTAACGTTTGGTAATGATGACAATGAACATGGCATTTTACTTCATGTTTAATTGATGACTCTATAGAGGTGCAACGTCTAGAAGCGTGGTGCCTCATAATATTCTATAGGTTTCCTTTCATTAAAGGCCACATTGAAGTGGAACCTACCACCGGGCTTGTCCCTGCAGTTGGAATCGTGTTATCCCTTGTATGGTAGTATTTACAATGAGGAAGATATATAAATGTGGTGGTATTTATACTAATATATTAAAAAGTAAAATCCATTTGATGGCTCTCACCTCACATTACTTTCCTAAGAAACTAACTCTCAAATGATATATTACTTGTTGTGAATAATGTTAAACATAATGTAACCTCAACAGTCTGACTGTACACTGCTAGCTGTACTGGACAGTTGTACTTTCTATTTTTGTCTTTCTTGATCATATTTAGCTCATCCATCTCCCATTACATGGTAATCTCTTCACAACTTCGTTATTGTACTTTTCTTCATACATTTCAATATACTGTTCTATTCTTTCTCTCTGCATTTCTCTTTGCTTCACAATTTATCATGGTATCAGAGCTTCAGCAGTAAGCCTCTTCACACAGTCGGGAGAGCAACACGATCCTCACAGAGCAGAGCTTACACGCATCTTGAGAGCACGCGACACAATCTTTTCACAAGCCTTGGAGAGCTATCTGCAATACTCTTTAAAGATCGTCGTAAGAATCTTGCGGAGGAAGCAGAGCATACAACGCTCGAAACATCATGGACGAAGAGAATGCAGAAGAAGAAATAGTAAATATTCTTGTAATTTTTCAAGAATTGTCAAAGATTGACGCAGAAGAGCTGCAGAACAAAAGAATGTTTAAATAACTTGAAGATTTCTCTTAAATTCGTTAAAGATTCATGCAGAAGGCAGAATCAGCTAAAGATTCTTGGAAATCGCTCAAATCTGTCAAAGATTGTAGCAGATAACGAAGAAGTCATGAAATTCTTTCAAATCTTTGAAAGATTCACGAATCTTTCTTCCACAGGTGTAAAGAACACGTCTCAGGTGCAAGGAATAGCCACTGCGGCCATAAGATTCATCCTGCGAACGAATCTGAGGCAGGAAACCAGTTCAGAAGGGATGAGGAGAGTGTGGAAAAGGCGAAATAATTTCAGCCGTCAGATCTTGCGCAAAGGCCCGACAGCCGTTAGATCAACAAAAAGGTGCACGACGTTTAGTCGTTTGGAGCGCACCGAAGAATTTTTGACTTGTGAAATCCCGACGTCATCTTGACCGTCCATCAAGAAACACGTGGTGAGATCTCGGCACTTCATGACTCGCAAGGTGTAAGGACAAAAGACTTCTGTGAGAATTCGCGAATCACGAAATCACGAGTCATTCTGGATCGTTGATCGAGAAAGATCGTGAGCCGTTGATCTTCTCTCATCGCAAAATCGGTAATCACAAGTTGGATGCGCAAAAGATTGCACTCCAAAACTCCGATACGCGATATCACGAAATCCCAAGAGGACCTGTGAGCCATCCATCTCAGAGGACAGGTGGCAGTAGATCAACACATCGTCACATCGACATTCGGGGTTTCAAGTTGTCAAAGAAAATTGTCATCACAACTCGCGATACGCGAAATCGTGATCAGATCTAAGCCGTCCATTTGACTGGACACGTGGAGGACATCAAGGAAACCATCGGCGTTTCGGAAATCGCGGTTTCACGTTGACATAAATTTGGAGCATCGCAAGTCGCGATAACCCGAGGGTGAATCAGGATCGTCCATCTTTCAAGGACGCGTGGCGTAAATCCGGGGACTCAGAAAAAGTCCCGAAGAGGAAAGGGCCATTGGCATATCGGGATTCGGGAAATTGCGAAACCTGAGAACAAGTGATCGGGTTTCTTTCCAGTGAAATCCCTGACGCAAATCTGAGCCGTCGATCTATTCAGGACGCATGGAAAAGATCGAGGCTTTCGGAAAATTTCCCGAAAACAGAGTCAATTGGCGCATCGGCGTTCGGCGTTTCGCGGATCCTGGAGACGAGAAGTCCGGGACATATCCAATCGTGAAATCGCGAGGAAAGATCACGACCGTCCAACTGCTGGGACGTGTGGCAGAGATCAGAGGAATCGGGAAATTCCCGAAAGGAAGCATGCCATCGGAAAATCGGAGATTGGGGAATCGAAGGGACAGAAGAACTTGTCATCAGAAATTGTGAAATCTCGATTCGCGATATCCCAATAAGATCTGGACCATCCGATCACTGCATGATCTGGACCGTTGAAACGTCCAAAGGCGATTTTTCGCGTTTTGGCATTTTGAAAGAAAAAAAACTGGGAAAAGCCCGTAGCGCTTTAAAAGAAAGACGCGTGGTCACATTGCAAGGAGACCAAGGGCCAATTCAAGCCCGATAAGCTCCCATCAGCCATCGGAACATCGACATTTCTAAGATTGGAGGTAAACATAAAATTTTCCTCTGTACTTTTGCAAAAAAAAAAAATTAATTCAAAAATCATGGCGTCGTCTAGCAATTTAGGCCCAACTCAGGGTCCGATTCTTCTGGGTAAGAATTACGAATTTTGGTCTCTTCGAATGAGGTCGTTCTTGCAAGCACAAGAGTGTTGGTAACCAGTGGATCTTGGATATGTGGAACCAGATCCAGCCACCCTCGCTGCCATGACAAATGCGCAGAGAATTGCTCAGGCAACTCTGAGGACCAAAGAAAACAAAGCGAAATTCTGGATTCAGAATTCTGTAGATGATTCGATTTTCTCGAAGATCACAGGCACTGGTACTTCCAAACAGGCCTGGGATATCCTTAAATTGTCCTACCAAGGGAATGACAGGGTCAAAACAGTTAAACTGCACACCTTATGGACACAATTCGAGACTCTAAGGATGACAGAGACCGAAACAGTGGATCAATTCATGACCAGAGTCATGGGAATAGTGAACCAGATCAGACTGATTGGTGAAACCATCACTGATCAACGAATTGTTGAGAAAATTCTCAGAAGTCTACCCAAGAAATTTGAAATGGTTGTAACAGCCATCCTTGAGTCCAAGGATCTGTCAAGATTCTCAACAGATGAACTAATTGGTTCTCTAGTGACACATGAGACAAGACTGCATCTCACAGATGATTCAATCTCAAATGCCTTCAAAACTCAATTCTCCTTCAGTAGAGGGAGAGGTAGAGGAAGAAGTAGAGGTCACCAAGGAAGAGGGAACAATCAAGGTAACCCTCATACCAGTGGAGGGAACAGAAAACAATATCCAAATCATAATTTCCAAGGTCAAAGAAATCAACAACAATATCAACATCAGAATTTCCAACCTCAAAGAGGTAGAGGGAGAAGGTCTAATGACAAAACTAGCATACAATTATATTACTGCAAAAAGTATGGCCACTATGAATCTGAGTGCAGGAAGAAGCAAGCAGATCAACTCTCAGGTAGAGCACATGTGTCAAATCACACGGGAGAAAACTCAGGAGGTATGTTTATTTCGTGTCACAACACTGAACAACAACCTAAAGATCTCTGGTTGCTGGACAGTGGATGCAACAATCACATGATAGGTAACAAAGAATTACTTTCATGCTTTGATTCTTCAATCTCATCTGATATTACTCTTGGAAATGATCATTTAGTCAAAGTTCAAGGAAAAGGAACTGTTCCTATTCTTACTAAATAGAACGTAAAGAAAGACATATGTAATGTCTATCATGTTCCAGACTTAAAACATAATTTGTTAAGTGTAGGACAGCTCACTGAAAAAGGATATAAGGTACTTTTTAAGGGAGCATCTTGTAAAATCTATGATAGAAAACCTAGCAGAAAATTGATTTCTGAAATCCTTATGACTCCAAATAGGATGTTTCCCCTTACCCTCAGAACTGCATATATGAATCAACCTTATGCACAGAGTGCATCAACCATGAATGAATCAATGGTTTGTCATACAATATTTGGACATCTACCATTTCAGAGTCTAAGTCTTATTCAGAAAAACTCCATGGTCAAAGGTCTACCTATCTTTAAAGAGCAAATTCCCCCATGTGAGTCTTGCATACTTGGAAAACACAAGAGAACTAGTTTTCCACAGTCTTCCAATCAAGCCAAACAACATCTTGAACTAGTTCAC
>ML780628.1:487749-501733 GCA_009831015.1 Picea engelmannii
ACAGAAGTCAAAATGAACCAACACTTTATACCAAAACAGATCAGCACGGTAAAATACTAATTGTATGTTTATATGTTGATGACATGATTTACACAGGAAATCTAGAGCTAACAGATTTCAAACATGCCATGCAATCTGAGTTTTAGATGACAGATCTTGGCATAATGAAATATTTTTTAGGCATTGAGGTTCATCAATCAGCCAAAGGCATTTTTTTCTGTCAGCAAAAGTATGCAGCAGACATCCTCAAAAGGTTTCGCATGGAAGGATGCAATCCAGCAGAAACCCCCATACCTTTAGGCACAAAATTAAGAAAGAATGATGAAGGTCCCACAGTGGATTCTAATTTATACAAAAGTTTAGTAGGCAGTTTGTTGTATCTTACAGCAACTAGGCCTGACATCATGTATGCAGCTAGCCTTGTTTCCAGATTCATGGAATCACCCAAGGATTCACATTGGAAAATGGCAAAACGAATTTTGAGATATGTAGCAGGAACACTACATTTTGTCTTATGGTACACTAAATCTGATTGTAATCAACTTTCTGGTTACACAGATAGTGACTTTGCAGGCAACCTAGATGACAGGAAAAGCACATCAGGATATGTTTTTCAACTGGGCACGAACCTGATTTCATGGGCATCGAAGAAGCAGCCAATTGTATCCATATCTTCTGTAGAGGCAGAGTATGTAGCTGCTACCTCAGCTTCATGTCAAGCTGTATGGTTGAGAAGATTATTGACAGACATGTCACAAATAGAAAAGGATCCAACTCCTATTTTCTATGACAATACATCAGCAATTGCATTATCTAAGAACCATGTGTTTCACAAGAAAAGTAAACACATTGACACTCGGTTTCATTTCATACGCGAGCTAGTCAATAATGGTGACATTGCACTACAATTTTGGGGTTCTCGAGATCATCTTGCTGATATCTTCACAAAGCCACTAGGAAATTCAGTTTTTTATTTTCAGAGATAACACTTAGGCATAGTCAGTGCTGATGATTGTAACTGTTGAGTTTAAGAGGGAGTGTTAAACATAATGTAACCTCAACAGTCTGATTGTACACTGCCAGCTGTACTGGAGAGTTGTACTTTCTATTTTTGTCTTGCTTGAGCATATTTAGCTCAGCCATCTCCCATTACATGGTAATCTCTTCACAACTTCGTTATTGTACTTTTCTTCATACATTTCAATATATTGTTCTATTCTTTCTCTCTGCATTTCTCTTTGCTTCACAATTTATCAAATAAGTGATTTAGAGTATGCAATAATTCTCCTAAACGGTGGAACCGCATTCTCGATTTATGTTGTTTCAACTCCATTTTACCAACAATCGGGATTCCATCGAGGCCATGAATGGGAAGGTTCTCGGAAACTGGCAGATCCCGTGGATTCGGCTTCGTGACCTTCAGTGATGAGTTGTCAGTGAGGGATTCCATCGATTAAGTTTTTCGATTGGATATTTCTTTTCCTTGTCTCATATTTTGATGATTTTGGGTTTTTCAGTGTTCCCTCCATCAATCTTCTTAAACCCCCTCGCCTAGGTCCAAGCTCCTATAGGGATGTTGCAGACTCTTGAATAGGTGATGCAAGTGATTCTTATCCTTATGTATAACTCGTTGAGGAAGTGCCATCCCCATAAGGATCGGTTGTTCCCATTTCAAACCCTATTACAATAATCGTATTTCATGTTGCCTTAACCATAATGGGATGAGATCTGACTCCCCCCATTTTTTAGTATGTTTTAGTATTGAAATCTGAATGCTTCGAACAGGATGCTCGACACTCTTAATTCTCATATAAATCGCAAGCCACCTTACCTTAAATCCATTTCCTTTTGTGAAATGAAACTCTTCATAACTCTTCATGAATAATCGAGAAGGTAGCTTTCCTTCTTATCATGGTTCCATGGTGTTGATTCCCCATACCTTTACAAGGAGTGTGGATAACAGCTTTGGGGACCCTTACAACTTATTTAAGAAGTTTGATCTCCCTGTAGTTTCAAAAATTGAATTTTAGTTTAGTAATTGAAACCCCTTTTGTGACAATAAGACCTTGGTTGTTCTTAATTTTAAATAGGATTTTTGGATAGCGTTGAAGTACTTGTGTGTGGCATAATAAGTTGGCCCTTCCTTTATCCCTTCTATAAAATCATAATTTGAATGATTCTTAATTTATTATTGGATTTATCTTCAGAGCTTTGTGTCAATCATATTAATAAAGGTCATCTATAGAGGAACTATTGTTGGAATGTTTCGTAGGTGTTAATTGCGACAATCATGTTGATAAAGGTTATTTTTTAGTTGAATTAATGTTGGAATTGTTTGGGGTGCTAAATGCGTCATTTATATCAATAAATGTTGTTATCGTTGAACTATTGTTGGGATGTTTCCTAGGTGGTAATTGCGTCAACTAGAAGGATGTATGATAAGTATAGTTGAACCATTGGTGGAACGTTTCATAGATGGTATTGCATCAAATATATTGATATATGTCAATTGTAGTTGGACTATCGTTAGAATGTTTCAGAGGTGGCATTTGTGTCCATAATGTAGATGTATTATTAATAAAGTAATCATCTTACTCTTGCGCCTTCAAAATAAAGTTGATGATTACCTTGCACCATGAAATTAATTTGATGTTTGTAAATTGTAGTTGGACTATTGCTGAAATGTTTTGTAGGTGGTAATTGCATCTGTTAAATTAATATATGTTTTTATAGTAGAATTTTATTTCGCGCCATGAATAATTGATGATTATGATTGATTGGTTGATCTAGTTTGAATTTTTTCTTATGATTGGATTAGTGGGCATTAGACACTTCCTTGTTCCTCAGAACAATCGCTAGACCTCAGACCTTAAGTGGTCAAAATCAATCAGATGAATCTTGGGATTGAGCATTGATTATGTGTCCTGGAGGTCCTAACCATGTCAGGTAGGTTGGGGGGGTAGTTTTAATATTCAACGACATGATTGATCACTTATTAGTATTTGCTTCAGTTGATCGTGATGCATTGATTATGCGTTGTTATTTATTATGATGATATGTAGATTTGTGCCACTATTTATTAATGGTAAGGCATTGATTTTTTGCTATTATTAATTTTGATGATATGTCACTCGTAATGCTATTAATTTATGTTGTGATGATATTCAATTCCTAATGCAAAAAAAAAATATTTACCTATTGTACATAATTTTTGTCATCGTAACATACTTATGAAATTAATAGTATACATAATTTTATGAAAATATTATGCATGATTCTTAAAGACATATTCCTCGTTATATGACTAATACTGACACTAATCTATATAATCTTGCAAGTCTTCAAATAAAGGGTAAATTTGCATGTCCATTTTGTGGTCCTAGGATGAAATCTCATCGTTCAAGAAGTCTAGGAAAGGAGGTATTTGATGAGTATAGGCACTTCCTCCCTAAGAGCCATAGGTATCGAACTACAAAAAAACATCTTTTTAATTTGAAATAATAGACTGGAATAAAACCACGAAGAATCAGACATCACCTATGGAAGTTGGAATACATTAGATTAAATTGTCAAGGTAAGCATTTAGTCTATGTGTCTGCATATATATTAGTGATTTATTATTTTAATTTCTATTGAATTCTATTTATTGTATCTAACATTAATTATTGTTTTAATCTCATTAATTGTTTTTCATAAGTGTCGTCAATGAATTAATGGGATTCCATGAGGAATGAAAAGTTACCCTATAGAATTCAATAGGTTTCCCTACTATGAGCACCTAAAAATAGCTCATTTTTTTATAAAATGCATATCGAGAAGAATGTAAGAAAAACATTGTGAAGAATTGTAGATGGAAGGAGTGACAAAAAAAATTGTCAAAATTTGTACTAACAATTAGGAAGCCAATCATGCACTGTAAAATATGATTTATTCAAATAGCAATGGAGTACACCGAAATATTCTTCCATGGTTACTTACAGAGAAGGAAAACAATGTTGTAAAAGAGGTCATTCGGAAAATTAATTTTCCCATGGGATTTTCTTCAAACATAAAGAATATCTTAACGAGGAAAGGTGTATCTGGTGGGGTAAAAACTCATGACTGGATTACCTTGATAAAGGTAATTATTTTGGATGCAGATTTCTATATTGGTAAATACAAGACTTTTTAGTATTATAATGTTGTTTTCTTTTCCTAAAAAATAATGATCCCTTTGTTGTTACAGTATGTTCTACCTCTATCTCTACCTAACAACTTTGACAACAATGTAAAACAAGTTATATATGATCTTCGAAAATACATGAGGTAAATATTAATGATTTATATGAAAAATTGTCATTGCTCAACTTGTTGACATATGTTTTACTTTCAATGTGTGTATATATATGTGTGTGTGTGTGTGTGTGTGTGTGTGTGTGTGTGTGTGTGTGGCGTTGTTGAAACCTATGATTTGATTTGTTATATCATGTGTAGGTGGTTGTCATCTAAAGAAATACATAAAAAAAGATACAAAATATTGGAGAAGAAAAAATCATCGGCTAATGTGCGAAATGAAAAAGTGTCTACCTACCAAATTTTTCAATGCAAAAGAACACTACCTCATGTCAGTGTTTCATGGAAACTTTCACAGGAGATCTAGCTAAAGCATACACAAACAAATCTTATCAAGAAAAAGAAGAGAGATACGCAATAAAGAATGAGAATCAATGTATATTATGATCTTATCAATGAGTGAGTGATCTTCACTCATATAGGAAATGACATCCTATAATTAGGAATGCATGCATAATAGTGATGGTCTAAGATTATAAAGTCTAAATTAGAATTAGTCAGTTAATTCCCACTGAACTAGTGTTGCTCCCACTGAACTACTGTGTCGGAAATAGAAATTTCTCCAACAACCCCCCTAAACATCACTATGGAGTAAAAAATGAGTCCCGACTACTAGGACATATTAGGTATTCATGTACAATGAAACTAATGAACACTGAATAAAAGTGAGGAAAGAGGGAAAACCACGTGGGAACAAAAACCTCCCTCAAAAGATAATGTATTAAAAGAAGAAAATGGCAGCTACTAGGCAACTGTGTTCTTCACTGCAAGACAATCTCACAAATTCTGGAACTTTTGTTCATTGAAAGTATTCATGAAGATGTAGAAATCTGCATGGATTTGTTGAAGTCCTTTGGCAACCTATCTAGCCTTGTACCTCTTGATCTTGTGGACCCATTTGCACCTGAAAATATTCATTTCTGGTGGAAGTGGAACTAGATGCCAAGTCTGATTCTCTAGGATAGAGTCATGCTCCTCCTGCATGGATGCTTTCCATAATGGATTTCCCACAACCCTATTGTAGGTTTGTGGATAAGTAGATTGAACCATATAGCAATGCATGGGCATCACAGGTTCTGAAGCTGGAAATACATGAGAAGGCTCCTCATGCTGAGAACGAGTCCTCCTAGAATCCAATGGATTCTTGACAAGGTTTCTTGCTTCCTAAAGTGTGGTATGTGAATTCTTGGGCATCTCCTGAAGCTTTGGCGCTAGCTTCTTATCTGGCTGTACTACTTGCTTATTTCCATGTATAAAATCTGAGTTTATGGAATCATCTCTGATGTCTGAAACTGATGGATGCACAAGAGTATATGCATGTTGCACTAGGGGTGCATGAAAAGTAGTCTCCTTATGTGTAAGTAGAATAGAGGAGTCATCATCAGAAAACTTAGTGAATTTATACAACCCTGACTTGTGATGCACCTCACCAATTGAAATGATGGAATTGTCATGCATGTCAATTACTGAAACTGAATCTGATGTAAATTCAACCTTTTTACCTTTTTGAGTGATCTGATAAACTGAGAGTAGATTCACAGAAATATTTGGAACATGTAGAACATTCTCAAAACTGCCATTGTGGAGTTCCACTCTCCCTTCTCCTGCTACTGCTGCAGGAGTATCATCCCCCATGAGAATAGTGGGCCTTGAGCATGGAATCAAAGAAGATAAAACTTCCTCTTTCGTTGCCATATGATGGGATGCACCAGAATCTATAATCCATGAATTAGATGAGGAATTAACTACAACCAGAGCATGATGATTACCTTTCTTAGGAGCAGGATCTTGTTCCTTCTACTTTTTGACTCCCTCTAGAATGAAGTTTCCAAGGTTGTTCTGCTGAAGTGCCTGTGACATAAAATCGATCTGTTTCTTCATGCATGTGGATTATTCATGATTCAGTTTACTACAGTAAGTGTATTGATTTCCCTTCTTCTTCTTCTTGGAATCTGAAGAGTCTTTGGAACCTAAAGAATCATTAAAGGGTTTGGAATATCCCTCCTCCCCGTTCTGTTTGGATGACCCTTTTCCATCATGCATGATGAGTGCATATTCTTTGGGATATTTCATGAGGCCCATATGTATGATTTTTTTCTGCTCTTGTGTAAGAGACTCAATGAATTGAGTCAACGCAGACATTTTCCAATTTGTTCCAAAAAGACATCTGCTAGAATGGAAATTGGAGACATATACAACATATTTTTGTCCTAGCTTGGCCAAGATTGTTAGAATAAGTTGTTTCTCTTATGTATACTTGTCAATACCACATTCATCAAAGCTCAAAATCAAAGATTTAAATTTATTAAAGAAATCTTGTATATTATCAAAAAAATTAAGGTCTAAGGTATTCAACTCTACCTCAAGCATATGACCTCACATCTCATCCTTGTTTCCAAAGAGTCCTTCTAGGGTGGTCCAGACATTGTTTGGAGTCTTGCATACAGCAACATGAAACCATAAATCAGCAGATATTAACTCAAGAAGTGTCGGAGAAATTTCTATTTTCGACACACTCGTTCAGTGGGAGTTAACTAACTAGTTCTATTTTAGACTTTCTATTTTTACCATCACTATTATGAATGCATGCATTCCTAAGGAAAGTTAACTTCTTGATTGCTTTTCTTAATTATGGAATTTTTTTCACTATATATGAGTGTATTCCACTCATTCATTGTATCATCTCGATCATGATCTATGTATCAATCATCATCTCATTGGAGTAGTGTGAATATATTTTCTCATTTTTCCATATTGAATCTCCCTTCCTTTCTTGATAAGCTTTGTTTGTACTTGTTTTAGCTAGATCTCCTATCCAGGTTTCCATGAAACACTGACATGGTATCATATCTATGCTTCTTTGAGCAAGCCAAACAAGCCACAGAATAAGGAAAATTGGGGTTTCGACGAGCTAAATCCGTGGTAATACCTTTCAATAGTTATTCCTCCCAAAATATTACATTTTTGAGGAAACAACTTGCTAGAAAAGTAGATCAGCCCATTTTTGAAGTGGGGTTTCAACCGTTTGACGAGATTCTTCATTATTTTCTCATAAAGTAAGCCGTAAGACAGCCTCCAAAAACTGATATAAATTCATGGTCGTACCTTTCTACAGTGATTACTCCCAAGAATATTAAGTTTTTGAGGAAACGACCCAAGGTGAGAAGTAAATTGACCCATTTTGGAAGTGGGTTTTCAACCATTTGGCGAGATTCCTCACCATTTTCTCATAAAGTAAGTCGCAAGATCATCTCTTTAAACTAATATGAATTTTCACTTAAAGTGTCATTTCTGTCATGATTTCTTAATTTTTCACTTGCAGATTGGGAGTAAATTTTTAGGGGTTCTTAGAAACAGTGGGAGAGATGGATATGAAAACTATTATACAGTCAAACTTGGTGGTAATCCTCACACCATACAATTATTTTGATTGGAAGATCAAGGCGACATTCCAACTCAAAAGAAAAGGAATATATAATTTGACGATGGCGACAAAAACATAACCTACATCAGCGATTGAGAAGATGAGATGGGTGAACTGTAAGGATGAGGCCACAGGACTACTTCTTGAGTTAATATCCATTGATTTTTGGTTTCATGTTTCCTCATGCAAGACTCCAAATTAGATTTGGACCACCTTGGAAGGACTCTTTGGAAAGTAGGATGAGATGCGAGGTCATATGCTTGAGGTAGAGTTGAATACCTTAGACCCTAAAACTTTTGATAATATACAAGATTTTTTTACTAAATTTAAATCTTTTCTATTAAACTTGGGTGAATGTGGTATTGATAACTCTACATAAGAGAAATAACTTATTCTAACAATCTTGGCCAAGCTAGGACAAGAATACACTATATATGTCTCCAATTTCCATTCTGGGAGATGTCTTTTTGGAACAAATTGGAAAATCCCTACGTTGGCTCAGTTTATTGAGTCTCTTACACAAGAGCAGAAAAAAATAATACAGATGGGCCTCATGAAAGATGCCAAAGCACATGCACTCACCATGCATGATGGAAAAGCATCATACAATCATAAATCGAAGCAGAAACGAAAGGAGTTATTACATCTAGATTCAAAGAAGGAGGGATATTCCAAATCCTTCAAGGATTCTTCAGGTTCCAAAGATTATTCAAATTCCAAAGGGAAGAAGAAGAAGGGAAAATAGTGCACATATTGCAATAAACCGAATCGTAAATAATCCACATGCATGAAGAAGAAGATCGATCTTATGGCACAGACACTTCAGCAGAACAACCTTGGAAATTTCATTCTATTGGGAGTCAAGAAGCAGAAGGAAGAAGATCATGCTCCTAAGAAAGGTAATCATCATGCTCTGGTTGCAATTAATTCCTCATCTGATTCATGGATTATAGATTCTGGTGCATCCCATCATATGGCAACGAAAGAGGAAGTTTTTTCTTCCTTGAGTCCATGCTCAAGACCCCCTATTCTCATGGGGGATGATACTCTAGTAGTAGTAGCAGGAGAAGGGACAGTGGAACTCCACAATGGTAGTTTTGAGAATGCTTTACATGTTCCAAATCTTTCTATGAATCTGCTCTTAGTTTATCAGATCGTTCAGAAAGATATAAAGGTTGAGTTTACATCAGATTTAGTTTCAGTAATTGACATGCATGACAATTCCATTATTGCAATTGGTGAGATGGATCACAAGTCAAGGTTGTATAAATTCACTAAGTTTTCTGACGATGACTCCTCTATTCTACTTACACATAAGGAGAGCACTTTGCATGCACCTCCAGTGAAACATGCATATACTCTTGTTCTTAGATCAGTTTCAAACATCAGAGATGATTCCATACACTCAGATTTTGTACATGCAAATAAGAAGGTAGTACAACCAGATAAGAAGCCAACACCGAAGCTTCAGCAGATGCCAAATAAGGTACATACCACACTTTAGACAACAAGAAACCTTACAATGAATCCATTGGATTCAAGGAGGACTCAATCTCATCATGAGGAGCCTTCTCATGTACTTTCATCTTCAGAACCTACAATGCCCATGCATTTTTATATGGTTCAATATACTGATCCACATATCTACAATAAGGATGTGGGAAATCCATTATGGCAAGAAACCATGCAGAAGGAGTATGACTGACTCCTACAGAACCAAACTTGGAATCTGGTTCCACATCCACCAGAAAGGAATATTTTCAGGTGCAGATGGGTCCACAGGGTCAAGAGGTACAAGGCCCGACAGGTTGCCAAAGGACTTCATTAGATCCATAAATATTTATAAATCTTCATGAAGACCTTTAGTGAGCAAAGGTTTCAGACTTTGCGGGATCATCTTGTAGTGAAGAACACAATTGTCTAGTAGTTGTTATTTCCTTCTTTTGATACATTATGTTTTGAGGGGGGGTTTTGTTCTCACATGGTTTTACCTCTTTCCTCACTTTTATTTAGTGTTCATTAGTTTCATTGTACATGAGTACCTAAAATGGCCTAGTAGTCGGGACTCATTTTGTACTCCATAGTGATGTTTAGGGGTGGTGCTGGAGAAATTTCTATTTTCGACACACTAGTTCAGTGGCAGTTAACTGACTAGTTCTATTTTAGACTTTCAATTTTTACCATCACTATTATGCATGGATGCATTCCTAAGGAAAGATAATTTCTTGATTGTTTTTCTTAATTATGGAATGTTTTTCCCTATATATGAGTGTATTCCACTCATTCATTGTATCATTTATTCATGATCTATGTATCAATCATCATCTCATTGGAGTAGTGTGAATATATTTTTTCATTCTTCCATATTGAATCTCTCTTCCTTTATTGATAATCTTTTTTTGTACTTGCTTTAGTTAGATCTCCTGTGGAGGTTTCCATGAAACACTAACATGGTATCCTTATGGTTTGCCGATCTCATCTTCTCAATTGTTGATGTAGGTTTTGTTTCTGTCACCATCATCAAATTATACAGTCCTTTCCTTCTAAGTAGGAATATTTCCTTGGGATGCCAATAAAAAAAATTGTATGGCATGAGGATTACTACCAAGTTTCACTGTATAATAGTTGTCTTATCCAGCTCTCCCACTATTTCTAAGAACCCCTAAAAATTTACTCTCAATCTGCAAATGAAAAATTAAGAAATCACCACAAAAAGGGCACTTTAAGTGAAAATTCGTATCAGTTCTGGGAGACTATATTATGGATTACTTTCTAAGCAAACAGTGAGGAATCTTGCCAAACGGTTGAAAAAAAACTTGCAAAATGGGTCAATATACTTCTCACGCGATCCTTTTCCTCAAAAAATTAATATTTTGGGAGCAATCATTGTAGAAAGGTACGACCACAGATTCATATCAGTTTCATGAGATGATCTTCCGACTTACGTTCTGAGCAAATGGTACGGAATCCCGTCAAACGGTTGAAAACCAAATTCCAAAATGGGTCGATTTACGTTCTATATGGGTTGTTTCCTCAAAAACGTAATATTTTGGGAGGAATAACTTATGAAAGGTACGACCACAGATTTAGCTCACCGAAACTCCAATTTTCTTTATTCTTTGGCTTGTCTGGATTTCTCCAAGAAACATAGCTCTGATACCATGACAGTGTTTCATGGAAACCTGCACAAGAGATCTATCTAAAGCTTACACAAACAAAGCTTATCAATAAAAGGAAGAGAGATGCACAATGAAGAATGAGAATCAATGTATATTATGATATTATCAATGAGTGAGTGATCTTCACTCATATATTAAATGACATCCTATAATTATGAATGAATGCATAATAGTCATGGTCTAAGATTAGAAAGTCTAAAATAGAACTATTCAGTTAACTCCCACTGAACTAGTGTGCCGAAAATAGAAATTTCTCCAACACCTCATACACCAAGTAGAGGAGATTTAAATGTGTAGACATGTACACACAAGGTCAATGTGGATGGTGGAGAGGGATATGAAGTCATTGAAGTATTTTGTTAGACAAAGAGAACATACTGAGGGATCTATGGTGGAGGGATATATGGTATATCAATCCTTGGTGTATATTAGTCAGTATCTTCCTAAATTAGCAACAAAAATCATGAAGGTGCCTCAGATTTGGGATATCAATTCCATTAAAAAATTTGAAGGGGAGGTCTTGGTCGAGAAAGGTAGAATGAGGAAAGTGAAAGATAATTAGATGGTAGATATTTATAATACTTTGTATTAATATTGATTTATTTCTATATTGTATTTATTTAAGTTTTATTTAGCTTCCATGATTAATGATTATTTAATATTTAATCTAGTTAGTAATTTTTATTCTTTTTTTGTACAGTTGCTCGAGAGTGGGATGCACTATATTTGTACATCACAAACAATCTTGATTCGATGAAAGTATGGACAGATTGATGTAATATGCAATGTAATGGTAGGTTATCATGGGAAGGGGTGGCTACTTTACTTAATGAAGATCATCATAATGAAGATAACGATATTACTCATAGGGAAATTGATTTAGAATATGGTTTAAAATATAAACAAGAAATTCCCTGAGGTATAGAGCAGTCGGTGAGGGAATGTGCTATAAAGGCACTCTGTAAGTGAAAAGTCACCGGTTAGAAACCCCTGGGGACACCTCAAATCCAGGCATGTTAAGGGTTGGTGCGGTCTAGGCTGGGTGTGATATGTAGTTGACTTTGATGGATTAGGTGCCTCTGGGTCTTGGAATATCAACCATAGACAGTCCCTCGCCAGTCACAAGGTTTGGGATTACCAAAAAAAAAAAAATATATAAACAAGAAAGAATATTATTCACCCACATTATGTTTCAATTATTTTCCATTATATTAATATATGTCATGGTGTGTTTCTTATATAAAGTTTTACTTAGTCTAAATATCATGTTTATTCATTGACAAATATGCATTTTTTACATGTGGGGAATATTGCAGTTGAAATACCACAAGGCTATGTTGTTAAGCCCTAATATTGGCTCATTGCCCCTTAATTGGGGCATATTATATTAGTAATGTTATTTTATTTATGTCGGATTTATTCCATTAGTTGTAAGTATATCTCCTAGTCTCCTATATATACCAAGGAGACATTTTCATTTGGAATCATCTTGTACTTGAACATTTAAGTGGGGTAAAAGGAGGTTTCCCCCTCGAAGAGGATTATTATCTGAAATTATCTCTTTTTCAAGGTGTTGAGTACTTTTTCTGAGGTTTTTCTATGCTATATTGATATTTGGTTCTTAACATATGGTATTAGAGCTCAAGGTCTTGGCATTTCGATGCAACATCTGAGACACCTTGGAATTTTTTCTATAACTTTGTTTATACAACGTTTCAGAAGGGCCGACTTGGAGGATATTTAGTAGACAGGTCAAGGTAGGTTGGGTTAAACTTTCAGCTCCTGAGGCCTTCAACTTTTGGAGATACAGCCTATACAAGATAGGGTTCTGGAATCATCTTTAATTGAGTCATTGTGGAATTTTCTCTATAATTTTTTTTTTGTAACATTTCAAACCTTGAACTCTGAAGGATATTCACAAAAATTAGTAAGGTATCTGTGGTAAAAAATTTAGCTTCTGGGTCATCTTAAATTTGTAGATACACCCTGTTTAAGATAGGGTATCTGACTAGTCCTATTGACTAGTCTCAAGAAGGTGTTCCAGCTAAAACAATCATAACTTATTCCTAGAGTATCCAAATTGAGTGGGACTAGTTTCATTGGATTGTGGACAATATGTAGTATTTCTGGTATGAGTTTTAGAATTTTATATCAATAATTTTTTGCGGGGCACACTATACAAGTGAGATCTCCTGGAAAGCCCAAAAAGAGGCAAGTTGTGAGGAAGTTACCGTAAATTCCACTTGGCACATCCAATTTTGATCAGACCTATGGAATTGTAGAGAATAGATATCATATAACTACATAAAATAAATTTCCATACCCAGAAGGTCTAAAACTTGGGAGATACAACAGAATAAATATTGTCTAGTAGAACCACCTTAAAATCAAGGTTCAAAAGTGATACTGGGCCAACATGCCACCCAAAAAGGGAACTTCTACACCAAATAAGCCTCCAGACAATCCTACTTGGACTCTTGATGAAGGTGAAGAAATGTGTAGGGACATAAATGATTTAAAAATGAAGATAGTAACAAAAGATGAAATACAAGAGATGGAAGCTATGTTGGAGGAAAAGATGGATGGCTTAAAAGAGGAGATCATGGAAGTATTCAAAAATTTCATAACAGAGAAGACACCTGAAAGTGAAAATGCATCCCATGAAATTCATGATGAGGACACAAGGAAGGTGAATCGAGAATGGAGAAAATCCAACTTTGGGTTGAAGACCAACCACATTCCTAAGATCAATATGAGGAAGTTTGATGGCAAGGACCCAATCACATGGATACTTCAGATGGAGCAATTTTTTGATCTACATAATGTGCCACATACACAAAAGGTACGAATTGCTTCTTTATATTTAGAACCTAATCAATTTGTATGGTATTGATGGATTTTTTCTAACAAATCACTCGTCACTTGGACAATTTTCACGGAAGAAATGATAGCACACTATGAGGATACAAGGAGCAATACCTTCTTTAGCCAATTGATAAATCTCAAGAAAAAGGGTTCAGTTACCAAGCACATTGAGAACTTCCAAAGA
>ML780628.1:502492-523500 GCA_009831015.1 Picea engelmannii
GCCAAAGTTCTTACTCTGCACCAGTGGTAATGGTATTCAAGAAAGATAGCTCATTGCGTATGTGTCCAGATTATAGAGAGCTCAACAAGATCACTATTAAAGATAAGTTTCCCATTCCCGTCATTGATGAATTGTTAGATGAAATACATGGAGAAATCTATTTCACAAAATTGGATCTTTGTTCAGGGTATCATCAAATCAGAATGAAGGAAGAAGATATCCCAAAAACAACATTCCGAACTCATGAAGGCCATACAATATTGGTACTATGGCATACAAATTGGAGTTGCCTGCATCTTCACGAGTACACCTAGTTTTCCATGTTACATGATTAAAGAAGGATATAGGCAACACGATCCCAGTTCAAAATATATTGCCAAAACTTGACGAGGAAGGAAAAATCATATTGGAGCCTAAAGCCATCCCTAACACAAGAATTCACCAGCTGAGGAATAGATCCATTTGAGAGTATCTCATTAAATGGAGGAAACTACCAGCTAAAGATTCCACTTGGGAAGATGAGTCTTTTATACATAAGCATCCAGAGTTACTCAATCATTGCGGATAACACTTGTCTCAAGGGGAGGGGCATGTTAAGCCCTAATATTGGCTCATTACCCCTTAATTGGGGCATATTAGATTAGTAATGTTATTTTATTTATGTCGGCTTTATTCCATTAGTTGTAATTATACCTCCTAGTCTCCTATATATACCAAGGAGACATTTTCATTTGGAATCATCATGTACTTGAACATTTAAGTGGGGTAAAAGGAGGTTGCCTCCTCGAAGAGGCTTATTATCTGAAATTATCTCTTTTTCAAGGCGTTGAGTACTTTTTCTGAGGTTTTTCTATGCTATATTGATATTTGGTTCTTAACATATGTGGTGCAATGGGAATAAATTTTGCATCAAATTTCACA
Source organism: Picea engelmannii (assembly GCA_009831015.1). Classification (NCBI taxonomy): domain Eukaryota; kingdom Viridiplantae; phylum Streptophyta; class Pinopsida; order Pinales; family Pinaceae; genus Picea; species Picea engelmannii. Next base: position 503,414 of record ML780628.1, read on the forward strand.
ATATTTTAGGTCACTAATGTTTCCTCTAGAAGTGACAGACATCCAACAATATGTGAAAATAGATACTATGGGTATTTGAATGATATAATCGAGTGTGAATTTAATTCCTTCAAGTTATTTTTGTTCGATATCAAATGGTAAAGGTTACAGATGAATGAACATGATCCCGAAATAAATCGTATTGAGCATGCCAATGGATTTACCATGGTTAGTACAAGGACATTTGAGTTGGGTACATAAATTTATGCTCTTCCAAGGCAATGTGAGAAGGTATTTTATTCAGAGGTTCCAGGTAAACCAGGTTTGTCATACGTTGTTATATATGATCCAAGAGGAAATCTTGCAAAGTATAATGTACCTAAAGAAGATGATTTTGAAGAAGAAGATGATGCATATGAGAACGAGGTAGATGTATCGTCAGATGAAGAAGTTGGAGAAGTTGAGCCAAATGTAGATTACAATGTTCTTGATGATCATATTGATAATGATATTATAAAAAATGACTTAGATGATGATGATGTTGATATGGAAAATCCTTTCAACATCAATTTTGAACCATATGATTCATATGTAGACTTGTATGAGGACTTATATGATCAATGATATTGCAAAAATTATGAAATGTGGTATTTATGTGATTGTTTTATATTTTCACATTCATCTTCATCGTCATCATCGTCATCGTCATCATAATCCTAATATTCATAATCATGGTCATCATCATCATCATCATCATTTTATCTTCATAATCATCACCATCATCATCATCATCGTCTTCTTCTTCTTCTTCTTTTCATCATCATCGTCATCGTCATCATCATCATCATCATCATCACTGTCATCGACATCATCATCCTCATCATAAATATCATCATTGTCATGGTCATAGTTATTATCATGGTCATCATCATGGGTATTTTCATCATAAAGTTCATAATCGTCATCATCATCATTTTGGCAACCATAATCATCATCATCATCATCGCCATCATCATCATCATCATCATTGTCATGGTCATCATTGTCATTTTCATAGTCGTCATCATCATCATGATCATCATCTTGATCATGTCGTCATCATCGTCATCATATTCATTCTCATCATCATCGGCATCATCGTTGTCATGGTCATCATCATCATCATCATCGTCATTGTATCAGTCGTCATCATCATCATTTTCATCACCATGTTCATCATCATCATCATCATAGTCATTTTCTTAGTTGTCATCATCGTCATCATCATCATCATCATCATCATCATCCTCATCATCATTAATGTCATCATCATCGTCATTGTCATTGTCATCATCATCATCATCATCATTAATGTCATTATCATCATCATTGTCATTGATATTATCCTTGTCATCACATCATCATCATCATCATCATGGTCATGGTCATCATCATCATCATCATCATCATCATGGCCATGGTCATCATCATCATCATCATCATCATCATCGTGATTGTTGTAGTCATCATCGCCATTTCCATTGTCATGATCATAATCATATCATCATCATTTTCATCGTCGCGATAATAGTTTAAGGGAGGTTTCAACATAGCTAGGGTAAGGGATGCATCATCCTCCGCGAGGATGCTAGGTCTATCTGTTATGCATATTTCATTATTTTATCTTTATAATTGCATATCTAGTGTTTATTGGTTATATCTAGTGTGGAATTCATTTTGGACATGGATCACTATTAGAGGAATATCACAACTCTACAATTCAGTGCAAAGATATTCATCATATACAACAACGAATTCCATGTGATTTATCTTCCTTCTTCCATTTCCATTTCTAACATTATGGATTCTATTTCACTAAAGGAATTATTCATTATGGATTCTATTTCACTAAAGGAATTCTTGATTAATAAACCATATTGATTTGCTCCAATTTCCTTTTCTAATTTGCTAGTAAAACTTAATTGATCTACCATTATAATCATCTATAGACCTAGGATGCCATTCAAAACAAAATCACGAGATCATAAAACCATGGATTGGAGACCAATATGCATCACTATTAGAACCATCGTCATTGCACCAATAATTGAAAATGTGTCCTCTTGGTCCTATAATATTAATATGTGTTAAGAGGTTCCTAAACCCTTAAAAATATCAATTTTAATATGTGTTAGCAGGTTGGTAGGTTCCAAGCTGTAATTTGAGCTTGGAACTGTTCAAATATCAATATTTTGACTTGAACCATAAATAAAAGTTTATTGGGAACATGTAAAACCTAAAATTTTAATTTGCATTGTAAGTAAGTGAATTTCTTGCATATTTAACTAACATTTACTATTTTTATTCTCACTGTTGCAATTTTAATACTTCAATTGGTTATATCTTTGTCATATGAAATCTGATTGATGTGATTTGTTTTTAAAATGGATATTTTTAGGTCTTTTCAATGTTGTTTTTCTAAAACCGCCTCTAAAATTCAATCCTTGGTACACTCGTGAGTGATTTTGAAACAACCACCATCAAAATATGATATTTTGTTGTGGTTTTGGAAATCCCTAAAATATTTATTCTTGAACTTTTTGAGGTGATTTTTGAAAATCACTACTAAAGACACTTCTCAAGGTGATTTTTGGAGAACATTCCCTAAAACACTTTTAACAATAGTTTTGGGAGGACTTCACTTTGCCTAATCATCACTAAAAGGGTAAATTATTGTAATTTAAGCCATAAAGGAAAATTTTATGGCCTACAACTATGTCTTTTGGCCTTGGTAGATTGTTGTAGTGTAAACCTTAAAATTGCAACCATATTCCATTGTTGTGGTGGTTTGGGCTCTACATCTATCCCATGAGCTAAAAGGGAAGCGATTATGGCCTAATACCCGATAGTTTAGGCATAGAACATGAAATGGATATAATGAACTAACTTTTGTGCATAAATCCTTAAAATGGTGGCCACATATCACTCACGGGATAAATATTCCCTATCAATGGCATGTGTGGTGGTCTAAGCATCACACATGGCCCATGAGTCCCTAAGGAAATTTATATGATCTTGTACCATCTCATTTGACCCTAGACCATTCCTTAGACCATGAGAACCATACTTAATGTTACACATATATTTTAAATGACTATTTTTATATCACATAGGGAATGTGTGATGGCCTAAAGCCCTAGGAATGGACCATGAAATCCAATGATAAATAATGTTATGTCTTAAGGGTTGTTTGTTTGACCTTGAATCGAGACCATCAATTTTGACTCACAAGACAAAATTTTCCTCTATAAAATCTATGATGTGGTGGCTTGGGACTCGACATAACTTGGAGTCTCTAAAGATAAATTATAAGGAACAAGACCTTGGTTGTATGGGAAAATCAAAATAAAACATAATTTAAGGTAAATATCAACATCAACTTTAAAAAACTAGTACTAAATTTTAAATGCAAATAAAAAGGATAGACATTAAGTGCATTGTAGGATGAATGTTCTTCATTCATTGATTCAAAGAGTTGTTCAAATAGATTATTTTGGTGTCAAGGACAAAGGATTTTCTCATCAATTCCCATAGATCCATCAACAAATTCAATATTTCTTTAATGTTGGTTGCAATTATCTCCTTAACCCCCTACAATAACCCTTGGGATCAATTTTCTTTGGAAATGATCTTGGAATTGTCTTCAAGTTATTCATATGGTGTCCTAATGGCCAATGGTTACATAAACAATGGTTTAGGAATCAATGTAGATTCCAAATATGCTATCCTCCTTTCAACTTGGGGTTTTCCTCTACTTGCTCCAAATTGTATTTCCTAAGCATACCCCTTATGGAATCATGTTACTTAAGGGCTCCCTTTTCCCTCAATTATTTAACATATAACAAGGTATTGACATTTTCCAAAAAAATCTTCCACTTTACCCTAACTCTTCCAATTTTCACCTATTATATTTTGGATCAAAGTCTACATGGCACAAAGTAATTGAATTGTCTTCAACAATAGGCATATTGGTAGGGTACTTGTCCCTTCAATAATTCCCTAATTTCATGGAAAACCAAGTAGGAATTGCATCATCTTGATCTTCAATTTATATAATATTCTCATTAACTTCAATTTCCTTAGGTTGTCTTACCGAGTCACTCTTAGGTGTCCTCTTCCTTTTTTGAACGATATTTTCCTTAATTTTAGCTTTGGGTGTGTTTCGGTAATATTTTCGTTCATTAGGACTATTCATGCCTCCAATGTTCTCCTTAGGGGAAGTAGAAAAAGTAAATCCCCTGGAAGGGGTGGAAACATTCCTCCTAGAGTGGGACATAGAACCACCTCTCCCACTTTTTTATCATCATATTCTTTGTTTATTCATTGTCATTAGGCGTTTGAGGTCTTCTAGTATTGTCTCTCAAATTACCTATCCTTTGGGACTAAAAACTGAATTGACAAATGTATGAAGGTCACTTTGGGATGGAATCTCATTATTATGTGAATCAAATCCTTCAGCCTCAATCTTGAGATTCTCATTATCTCAACCACCCTCAACTTGTTGATTAAAAATAGGAAAATGTGAGCTATATTGTTTTGCAGTTATGAATGCTTGGAATTTTACTTCAAGGTATCAACTCTTGATAGCATCAAATTCCTTCAAATAAATTTATTGTAGACCCTAAACCAACTCCATCGCACAAACAACACTCTACATAGTATGACCTAAAAATATGAATGGTGTCGAGGTGAATTGTTTACCCTTTCTTTCCTCAAAGAATGAGGACAATGTTTGGTACTATCAACGTAACTCACTCGAAAAAAATGGTCATAGAAAAACTTAGGTAACATGACTTGTAAACTATTGTGGAATGTCTCTAAAAAATACACTATGGAGGTGAGAGCCTCTTATTTTTTGATAATAGAATGAGGAAATAAGGGTACAATGTAACTCATCCATATTATAGAAATAAAATTGGCCAAGGTGGAATTCCCTCCTACTTTCTAAGAATAATCAACCATGGAATATCCAAGTCAAGTGTCCTTGCACATGATAAACATAGGTTCATAAATCCTATAATAAAAACACCCTCTATGCTACCATGTTGAATAAATTCAAAACATGTAACTCCTTCAAGGTGGGAACCCACATTGATGGCTATGAATAAATTCCTGAAACAATATTGAACGACATTAAAGGAGTGCACCTTCCACAATTGTTATCTACTCCTAATTATGAATACCACCTCTCACTGACTTGTTACCCATAATGGGAACCATAATGCACTCATCAAGGTGGCTATAGGTCATCAAATAGATTAAAAATTTCATGTGATACGTGACTCTCATCTACTTTACATGGTCACTTGGTCATGAAAATAAAGCAACAATAGTTAGTTATTGACATACAAAAATATTAAGTTTAGTAGAAAGTTTGGTGCCTTCCGATCTTCATAAAGCCTAAAAAATTATTCCCTCCTATTGCTAATAATACATGAGAACAGATCCAGAAATGGAAACAAGGACCATGCCTTAATTTCTAATAGGATAATGAAAAAACACTAGAGATAGAAACATAAAATAATAAATGAATACTCAAAAAGAATAGTGTCCTTCACCAACAACCAACCTAATTTGATCATAAAATCTAGTGCCTACTACTTTTAAAGCCAAATGTGCCTACTACTTAGAAAGAGGTCTATATTTATTCCTTGCAAAACTTCAGTGACATGGTTAGACACATATCATTATTTTTTCACATGTGGGTGCATTTTGTCGTATTAGAAAATGATAACATGTTTCGTTGCCACTTCTATAAGACATTGTGGGTTATGATGGACACCAAGAAGACTTGAAATAACCAAATTGTATCTCAAAAAACTCAAAATAGCAACCCAAGGATAGAAAAAGCACCATGTTTGAACATGCATGGACCCTCAATCATCCAAATATAACAGTATCAAAAAATAGTCCCTTGATATCAAAGTTCACATTGATATTAGAAATAGTGTAAACCTAGGTGCTAACACATCCAATATACCAATGTTGTCACAATGACACTTTTTATTAGCATGAGTCTTCCTCCCATGGAGAGCCACATATTACACCATGAATCTATTCTCATTGAGACCCTCTCATACACCCACATATAGTCATTAATGGGTTAGTCATTTTCCTTCGAATGGAAACCAAGATATTTTATACTTTCATCAAGAATTTTAAGCTGGTAAGGAAATATAGTTTGGATTAGATGAGCCCGAGGATACTCTATCTTGTGATAGACTAAAGAAGAATTTTGGTAATAAATTTTGCATGTCAGTGGCTAAAAAAAAGTTATCATCTTATTAAGTACCCTATCTTTCCTACCAAAATCATTTCCAAATAGTATCAAATATAGTAAATGAGTTATTATGTCAACCCTTGAAACTTTAATTCCTTTGATATGAAATGTTGGTAATGAAAGATGAGTTGAAAGGACCATGAATTTTTCCCACTCTTCTAGAATCCTCTACCACATGAAGATATTTCCCTATTATATCAAAATAACTATTATATATCTTGATAGGATTCAAAATTTTATGGAACCCAAATTTAGCATTATCCCTTTGAATTGTCTACCCTACATGTTATCATTGAGAAGGATAGACATAGATCCTCAAAGGTCTATTGTTTCTTCTATGAATTTTGGAAGGTGTTTGACATTATTCCTAGACATTTATTCATTGAGCGTATTTTTGCGATGAATGTACCTTACTTACAGGTGAAAATTACAAGCCCCGCCTTTAGTATGAAACCTTATTCCATTTAAGTCCTATTTCAATACTTATTCCATATTCACCAAAGAAAAAAGTGTGAATCATGTCAATCCCAATTTTCACATGTGATTATTATGATCATGCTTGGCACATGCATTTTCACGATGTTTATTCAGGTGAAGGATGTTAATAAATTCAATCATATCGTAACTAGCTACATTTTATCATTTGATGGAGTGTAGGTACAACCGAACAGGTACCTATAAAACCTATCGTCCTCGAGTGAGGGAATTTCTGGAGGGAGGAGGAAAAGTGTTATGACGTCCAACACATCTAACAAGGCGATATCAACTAGAGGTGATAAGGTTAGAAGCAAATTATGTAGGCACATGGAATTCTTTCCTATTTAAGGAGGTTCATGTTCATATGATGATGAGATAATAGGTGACATCGAGGTTCCTTTAAGGTACACAAATCTATTGAGACCATTGGTACACAATGAAATTACTCAGTTGGACACTAAATTTTGTGTGAATGAGAGGATTTATCTCATTTCTCCATAATCTATACATGGTCTGGGTCTGTTCTCCATGGATGGTATAAAAGGTGAAATATGGAGGAATTTTTGAGTTGATGGAGTATGTAAGACCATTTTACAACTATGGAGATTGGTTGAAGCTAATCCGATATATGCCAAGTATGTGGGGATATGTAGTCACTATAAATTACATACAACTAAAATAAAACGATCAAAATAAAGGAGCAACAATCTATATTGATGGAAGGCCAAAGGTTTTTTGCAATATTGCAAGGCTTATTAACAGTAAAATACCCGAGACAAGAATAAAGAAACCCAATTGTATATTTTAGGGGCATGAAGGAAATCAAATATTCATATGTGCAGTGAAAAAAACAGTCATAGAGGAAGAGTTGTTGATCGATTATGATTTGAATAAAATCGATGGAAGCACTGGTATTATGGGGGTAAACATGTTCTAACAATATACCAAACCTGTAGTTAATGTTTTCCTTTTTGTATTTTTAAAATATATACATTTTAATAGCTCACGATTCTTAGATTATTTTCTAACATTCTAAATTGTCATGCATCTTATAATGTGGCAGGGTGATCGTTGGAAGGAACTGGCTAGCTCATAGCATGTATAAAATTGATTTTGATATCATTTTTTTATTACAATAATTGAATTAACATGTTTATTTTTTTATGTAGATGAGCACACCGTTGGAGAGGAATGCTACATGGAATGAAATATATGATTCCATCAACTTAATGGAAACAATTCAAAAGGCCTTGAGAATTGAAAATGAGGAATACATTGAATTGGATAGGTCTAGGCCACTTACAAAGGAGGCAGAAAAATGATGGAAATTGTAAGGCGGGATATAGAACAATATGGGGTAAGCGCAATTTTTAAAAAATTACTAGTTCATACATATATTCATTTAGGAAATTTTTTCCTGATACCGTTATATGAGAAATACTCTAACATTTTTTTCTATCGGTACTTTTTCATTTGAAGGGACAACTTGGTCATGGGGATTTGGCTGGTGGAAGTGATTCACAAACCCCACAACATCCTAGCACAAGCCACATTCTTGCAAGGATATTTTTATCTCTGTATGTGGCTCAAAAGACTGAAAATCCTAGGGACCATGAGAAACCCCAACCAAACATGTTAGACCATTCTCATGAGGGTCTACAAGGGGAATCTCATGAGGATATTGGTTCTGCACAACTAGATCATGCACATTTTTATCCTAGGAGAACACATGTTGAAATATTGGTAACACTCTCCATCAACTTGTTGGTTGAAGAAAACTTGGTTCCATTGAAGAGACAACAAATCCCAAATACTTTTGAATATGTTAAATAATTCCTACCATTTAATTGAAACCTACATATTTCATATTATTTTAATCTAACTATCATATCGCTTTTTAGGAAAAAATATTTGTTATAAGACCTTGCAAGAAAAGGCTCTAGAGATATTCAGTCCCACCATTCACACATAATGGAATTCCTAGAATAAAGATTTGAAAAAGAACCTTATACACCATATGGTCGACCTGTTTGGTGATAAATTCAACAAGTTTGAAACCACCTCGAGGGATGATATATATTTGAAATATGTTAGAGATCAATATAGGGTTCAATTGAAAAAGATCCCTAATTATGATCATCCTCTGGCCATTCTCGAGAGGGAATGGAATAATATACAGGAGGAGGCAAAGGAGAGCGCATTGAGAAGTGAAGGGAAGACACTACCTAGCCCTGGAAGGTAATATATGATATTTTGAATTGAATATTTTGAATGTTGTTTAGTTCTACATAAAAAATCGCGATATCTTATAACATACTTGAAACTTTTTGTAGGATCCCAGACACATCAAAAGAAACAAAGGAAAGATTAGATAAACATGGACAACAAAAACTTGGCCAACGTGGTTTCTTGATATTAAAATCTAGAATTGCAAGTACCAAATACTTTGTTCATATTATACAATATATCATCATTCAAATTTTATGTAATTGAAACCAGTAAGAAAAAAAACATATCTTATGCCATGCAATGCAGGGGGATAAATTCAACAGTGTCGCCATAAAAGAAGACTTGATGCTTGACTTCAAGTTCAGGTTTCAAGATGTGGTGGAAAATAGACAAAGGAAGGGATCACATACACAATCTGACCCTTTGAATGAGTTGGTAAATATAATGGCAAGATTGCAATTGTTGATTACTTGTCCAATATATTGACAATTGATTTGACCCGTCAATTAATTATGTCTCTATTTGTTTTAAGTAGGAAAGAAACATCAATTCATTTGTTGGTGGTGGAAAATAACCCCATGATACTAGTAGTTCACAAACCCATGATTATGGTATACCTATCTTTAAAATAAAATGTATAATGTGATGATTATAATATTTCCCTCAGATGGTGTACTTATAGCTTTTGTTGTTTCAATTGTATAGCATGTAGATGAGGGTGCTCAAAGAGGAGAGGAACAAAAAACAATCCAACCAATGATGTCCACTACTCTTCTAGGTAAAAAAATAGTAATGATATTTGTACTAATGAAACACTGCTATGAATAATAACTAACCATGTCCTTTTAACACTTTTTGTTATTCTAGTGGATGTGTCCCCTATAGTGCATCAACATCTACGTCCTGCTACTAGAAGTAGTAGAATGCTTGAGATGACCCATCACCTTTCAGCAGTAGAATAGGACCCAAAATTGAAGGTCGAGATTGATACAAACATGATGATGATACACTCATTACTTTTATCAAAAAGAAGAAACAAAAAAAATTTCTTTGTAAATATTTTTAGGAAAAAATGTATTAATATAAATTATTGATTGTATGATTTTTTTTTCTAGTAGTGCATGGACCTTATATGTTCTGTATGCATGTACCTTGTTTATTTAATTTACCTTTAATTCTTGTTTTCCTACTTGTTATGCATGATTGGGTATGGGGAACTAAGAGTGATGTGGCTGGGGGGAAAACGAGCTTCCACCTTCACATGGTTGGTCATATTTAGTAGAGAATAAATTATTCTTGAAACCAAGAGGATATCATTCATGAGGTATTCCCCTTTAGTATTTCAAAATCTTCATACATATTTAATTATTATTTTTTTCATACAAAATTTAATTATATTTTTAAAATACAAACCCATTGATGTTTAGTTCTTATTCAGTCATTTAACCTATTATTGTATATGACAAATGAAGGTCTAAAGGGCAGTCACCTCCATGATCCACAATGCATTTCTGACAAGGTTTATGATTCCCATGTTTTTGTAGTCTTGCCTTGGTTGTTTTTGACGTGTTTGGGAGCCTATGAAAATCAACCAACACAAGACTAGAAAACATGGGAAGCACAAACTTCGGGAAGATTGGAAAAATTAATGGTGAATAATGGGCATGGAACAATTTAATGGCGAAGATTGGACATGGAACAACCTGAACACACTCTGCTGGGAAATCGGCTCTATTTTAGGTTTTGTGATGAAGGACCATGTATATTATGTTTGTCACAACTGTCATTTCTGGTGTTTTATAGTTGTTTGTTGGGTTTTCTATCCCTATTGATATTTATTGACTGGATGTTTATTATTGCTACAACTAGGTGATCATGTCACTATCATAAACGACTTTTCTTTATTTGTGATTTTTATGTCTATTTCACTGTCAAAACAATTTCCAACCATAAAGATTCATGCAAGAACAAGTATTTCATTTTTTTAAATTAATTGTTATAGTTATAAGGAGAAAATATGACAGAGTTAAACACACTTTATATATGTATTTTATGTGTTAACAACAATAGTAGAATCTCCCATGCAATTATTTATTTTCTTTTAAATTAGTTTATTAATGGCAACTACTAATTGATGCTTGTAGTGCCATCTTTTATGCTATCCATATAGAATCATGTGCACTTAAACTATTGAATTTTTTTGGTGAGACTTTAAATACTAATAGTTTATGCAAGTTCATATCTTTTTGATATTCTACTGTTTGTATTTTATTTTTGTAATCCTAGCAAAATCAGTTTTTAGTGACATTAATTCTTGATTTACTCAACTTATGTGAAGTCACCAAGGGAAAGGACAATAAAGTTATAATTGCAATTAACATCATGTATGTATAGTCTTATCATGTCAATGATTTGATATTTTTTACATATTGAATCAACAAGTATGTTTTTCTAAACTAATGCAATTTTTGGTTAACTCAATAGGTATGCAGCGGGACAATACCCAAGATTTTTTAGGGCACATTGGAATTTTTTTGACAATTGTTGTCAACAAACTTTTTAACTTCATGCATGAGACCCACCCTTGAGTGTAGGATAAATATCTTAGCTTACAAGACAAATTAGTTCTCGGTAGGGTCATTTTCATTTGGTTTGATTGCATCTTTATTACATACTATTGGTATGTATTCTTTCCCATGATCACCCAACTAGGCCCTCTTAGAATTGGATATTCTCTTATGTACATACTTTGGAAATGCATATATCAAAGTTTATGATATACATGTTGTATGTTGCATTATCCACCCTTTATCTCATTGTAATGGTTATTGTGGGTGGCACTTGGTATAAGTTTTATTATGGATTATATGGTGCATGTGGTATATTAGAGTTTGTGCGTCAAATTATCCTCAACAATTAATTCTTGATATTTATAAAAAATTATTATTTTTTATTATTTTTTCCTTTCCTTGGGATCTTTCTGTTCCACACTATCTTGTCCTTTGATTTCCATCCAAACCATCTATACTAGGCCTTTACATCTACATTTAATAACATATATTGGTTCTCTAACCCATGCACAAATCCACCATTTTTGTTGATCTCACATATGTTGTTTGGTTTGGGTGTATTTTTTGGTTTTTGCCTTATCTTTTAACATCAATTCATCATTCTCATCCCTTTGCTCCACTAGCCGAAGGTCTAGTTTCTTTGTTTCTTGTATTAAGTCATACTTCACGCTAGATGATAACCATTTTTCTCTATATTTAAATAATATTGTCCATTCTCTTCAGCATTTCCAGCTACATGGGCTCTTGGTTGAAAGTATTTTGAATGGTTATAGAACAAAAATAATGCATCTACAATTTCTCTTGCAAGTATTGAAGTAATTATGCAATTTGATTTTCTTTGGGTTGTGGTTTGGTTGTTAAGTTTGACCATGGATTTTAGTGTTTATTTGGTGAATCTATGAATAGCTCAATCCTAGCCTTGAGATTTACTTTTGTGACCATACTAAACAATACCTAGGTCATTATTTTTTTTGGTGTCATGGTCCATTCCAAGCAGTTGATGCTCATCATTTTTTGGTTTCATATTTGTCACAAAATTCATCTCTAGGAGTGTTTTTTTTATAGTTCATTTGAGCATTCACATAGCCCTATCTCAATGAAATTTTGAACATGTGTGTGTTTTCTTTTTAGGCCAACCTGGTCTCAAATCTGCATTATCCTTTGTATGAGTGGGGAGTCTAGCTCATCCCTAGATCAATTTCTTGGATATTTTATATATTGCTCATTGTTTTGTTCATAGCATGGCTCAAGCATGTAATTGGTAGACCGGTTATCATTATCATGACATCTTTGGCCTTGTATGTAGACTTGGTTATTTTGGCTCATGGATATTGGTTTTATATTGTTTTTATGGGGCATGCGTGTTTATTTTTAATTATTGCACTACCCTTATTATGCCTTTTCTCCATCTATGTGCTTAATCTTGTATCCAACTCTTTTATTTGCAAACTTTTTTGACCTAGGTGTTTTTTCTACCTAGCCTTTAGTTGCATAGACCTTGGTTCAACCTCCTATTGACTTGGTCATTCTCATATTAGACTAGAAATTTATCATGGATGTGTTTATTAGCTTGTCTATATTTTTGAGTCACACAATGACCTAAATGTCAATTTTTTGTTGGTGTATTGGGTTCATTTAATTACCTTATAGTTTGTTGGAAGGGTTATACCTATGGTCATTTATTAATGATCAACATGCATAATTAAAATATTTAGGGGGGATTGATTTGAGTTGTACCAAAATTAGTTATTGTTCATTATATATATATAGATAGATAGATAGATAGATAGATAGATATACATACGAAAAAAAAAGATAAACTCTATTGGGATTTTCCCTTCTGTAGATTTTAACCTTGTACAATATTTATTGCAAACAAATTTTCAGTAAAAGAACAAAAAAGATACAATGGAAAATACATACATTACACAGATATTTTTCCCTTGGAAACCCAAATCAGGAAAACTAGCATATTCTATATTCATTCATAGTGATGCATTGTTTACAATACAATATACATATAGGATCCAGTGGCATCCAAAACCCTAACCTAATGACCTGGATTAGTCAACAACCTTAATTCCTTAACAAGAAATATAAAACCATCGGAAAAAACCATGTGCCTAAAAACTGCCCAATAATGGACATGAAAGTCAAGGCAACATGAAAAACAAGGAAAAAATGTGACATGTTTACCGAGGAAAAAAATTCCTCAGACCCCCCTATGCGCCCGACGCAACATAGAATACACTATACCTAGTCATGAAAATAATATAACACATACCCAACATTCTCCCACTGGTCATTTTCTTTGCATAAAGGGGGTTACAGGGTTACATAGTCAATAATCCAGGGCAACAATGCCCATGGATCCTCTACATGAAGAGAACTTCTCAGTGCTCACATATTTTTTTAATGAATATACAACATTATTCAAAGTGTCCACCTTCATCCACAACCCTTCTGGTTCTTCAACCACGTCTCTCAAAATGTGATATTGAATATCAACATTCTTTGTCTTTGAATGATAAGTCGGGTTCTTCGCCAGAAACATTACACTCTGACTGTCACAATCTATCCTTACATCTTTTTGTACCAACCCAATACCTTAAAAACAATATTTGTAACCATATTGCTTCCATACTTTCATGAGCGACTACCATGTATTCATCTCATGTAGTTGAAAGTGCCACTGCATCCTATATTTTTCTCATCCAACGGATTTCTCCTCCAAACAGATTAAACATATATCTTCTTATAGATCTCCTACGATCCAAATCTAAAGCCCAGTTTGCATCCACAAATCCATGTATGTCCAACACTCTGTCCAATCCTGGTCTTCCTGGGTAGTACAATCCATAGCTAGCAGTTCCACGAAAATACCTGAAAACCCTTTTTATTGTTGTCCAATGCTCCTTCCCTTCTTTTGACATATACCTTCTCAAAAATCCCACTGCATGTGTAATGTTTGGTCTAGTATGGACCATTTCATACATCAAACTACCAACTTCACTCACCTATGGAACAAAATACATGTCTTCCTCCTCTTCCTGTGTCTTGGGACACTGATCCGCAGATAAATTTACACCAACAAGAATAGGGACCTTGATTTTTTTACATTCTTGCATATTAAACCTCTGCAATATTGTCTCGACAAATTTTCTTTGATTTAATCATAGTTTCCTCTTTTTCGATCTCTTTTAATTTCCATTCCCAAAATTAAATTTGAATCACCCAGATCCTTCATGTCAAATTTAGAGGACAACTGAGTTTTCACATCTTGCATAATCTCCATGTTGTTTCCTATCAGCAACATGTCATCGACATACAAGACCAATTAAATTAAATGATCACCAATTAATTTAAAATACACATAATGATCCTCTTTACTTCTTTTGAAGCCAATTACCAACACATAAATATCAAATATTTGATAACACATCATTGGTGATTGTTTTAAACCATACATGGATTTTTTCAGTTTGCATAACAACTCCTTCTTTCCCTTCACAACAAATCCTTCTATCTTCTTCATATATATTTATTCTTCCAGATCCCCATGTAGGAATGTTTTCTTTGCATCCATTTGTTCTACTTCAAAATAAAATGTAGTAGCAACAAATAAAATAAATCTTATAGAAGTTAACTTTCCAACAAGAGAACAAATCTCACCAAAATCAATTCCCTCAACCTGGGAATAACCCTTTGCTACTAACCAAGCTTTGTGTTTCTCCACTTTTCCTCTGCATTCAACTTCTTTTTTAATACCCATTTACTACCAATGGGATTTATTCCGGTTGAAAAATCCACTAGATCGCAAGTCTCATTCTTATCCAAGGTTTCCATTTCTTCATCCATGGCCTTTTTCTATAGATTTCCATACTGTGAATCCACTACCTCCCTGACATTTCTAGGATCATCATCAGTAATAGAAAAAGTAAAATTTGAATGGAAATCATATGGAGTATACCTTCCAGTATCCTTCTTTCTCGAATCGATCTACTCAATACTGGAGTATGAAGATATTTTTCTTCTAATTCTTGTTCTTCTGCAGAGTCTGATTCATAATCCTTTAAATCAAACTCCATTTTATTTGGTTCTTCCTTACTTGGTAGGACTTCTTGTTTAACAAAAACCTTCATTTCTGTAAATACCAGATCTCAACTATACACAACCTTCGTAATTTCTGGGTTCCAAATATTATAACCTTTGATACAATATGTATACCCAATAAAGATACACTTCTCATCCTTCTTATATAGCTTACTCATGTTTTCCTTTGGAATATGAACATAGACCTCACATCCAAATGTTATAAAAACAATATCGTGGAGAAATAAAATAAAACAAATTCGGAAATAAAACACAGAAGATACACAATACAATAGAGACACAGATATACGTGGTTCACCCAGTGTGGGCTACATCCACCGGAGAAATTTCCAGGTCCTTCCTTTATTATTTTCCATCTAATGAAGGGATACAACCTGCAACAAACCCGTTGTAACTTCCTATTCATTCTCTCACAATTTCTTATCTCAGAATACAATATTCACTATCATAATTAGCCACAATACATTTCCCTCATAAAAGAGGGTTTCCTTCTAGGGAAAAAAACCCTAACATAATTATTACCGTTAGATCTGCGACCTTATAATGAATGGTCCATATTTACAATGAAATTACAATATACATTTACAAGGCAATTTTTCCTTCGGGGGCTTCATATTTGAACCCCTGCTTGGCCCCAGACCCCACAGAGGGGGTAACCTCCCTCTGCACTCCCCCACGTGGAAGAGTGTACATTCTTCTGGGGTGTAAAGTCTTCATGGGGTATAAACATAGCTGAAAACAAAGACCTCTAAATTTAGAAGATAATCAGGCTCCAAACCGACACCAAATACCTTGATATGTATGAGAGAAGGTTTCTTACCAGTCCATACCTCTTATGGATTCTTTTCATCCAACACTGATGAGGGTGATCTGCTGACTAGATAACATGCAGTACCCACTGCCTCTTCTCAAAATTCTTTCCCTAACCTGACACCATTAAGAATGCACCTTTGTTTTTCCATCAGTGTCATGTTCATCCTTTCTGCAACTCCATTCTACTAAGGTGTATATGGAGTAGTCTTCTAGCTTTCTATACCATACTTATTACAAAATTCTTCAAATTTATTTTTGTAGGATTGTCCACCATTATCTGTCCTTAACATCTTAATTATTTTCTCTGTTTTATTCTCATAAATATTCTTAAACTCTTTAAACATGTAAAAGACTTCATATTTCTTCCTGAAGAAATGTATCCATGTATTTCTCGAGAATTCATCTATAAATAAGACATAGTACACATATTTTCCCAATGATGGAACTAACAGTGGTCCAAACACATCACTGTGAACTAGTTGTAAAATTCCTTCTGCCCTCATTGCACCAGAGGGGAATCTTACACGATTTTGCTTCCCATATACACAATGTTCACAGAAATAAAAAACCATAGAGGATTTGGAAATACCTTGAAACATACCTTTACCATGTAGTAGTCGAAGAAACTTCTCTTCGATATACCCCAGTCTTTGATGCCACAACATAACCTTTTCTCCAAATATTGTAGGAGTTATTTCTTCTTCAACTCCAATATCAGGAACAATGAAACTATTACACCCATCACTGATAGTGCTTCCTTGAAGCTTATACAGAGTTCCAATCTGAACTCCCTTCAGCAACACCATTGCTCCTCGAACCATCCTGGAGGTTTCCTTTTCAAATATTGTTGTTATCCCTACATCGTCCATTTTTCTTACATAAATCAAATTTATGCTCAATCCTGGGATGTGCATAACACCAAGTAGTGTTCTAATCCTTCCATCTATGAGCCTCAACTTGAATTTTCCTCGACCTATGATTCTGGTTGTCGATTCATCACCTAGGAAAACATTACCTCCATCATACCTTTCATATTCAAAGAACCACTTCCTATAGGGAGCCATATGAGAGGATCCACCTGAGTCAACCAACCATGGTTAATAATCTACATGTATTATTGAAGAAGCCAAGTACACATCCCCTCCTTCTTCCTTGGAGGTCTTTTCTTTTGTAGAAGGGGATTCTTCACATCCCTTCTTTTTCTCAAATTTGGATCTACACTTCTTTTTGTAGTGCCCTTCTTTTCCACATCTCCATCATACCTTTACAAACTTTCCTAGAGACTTAGATATTCCCTTAGAAATAGATCTCCCACTTGAGGACTTAGATTTATTTCTTTCCTGGGAGCATCCTCTTGCAAATAATGCATTTATGCTATGTCCTTCCATGATATTTAGTCTCATCTCCTCCGACAACAAGGATGAGACCACTTCATCAAACTTCAAGGAAGTTGTATTACTACCTATGTCCACAACTAGGCTATCCTATGAGTCTGGTAAAGAGGACAATAAACATATACACTTATCTTCATCTGAAATTTTAATATGAATAGATACTAACTGACTTACCACAGTATTGAAGGCCTTCAAATGCTCTACCAACAAGTCTCCATATCTCATCCTCAAGTTATATAGCTTCTTTCTTAGGAATAGTTTATTTCCTAGGGACTTAGAGTGATACAACTTATCAAATTTATCCCATAAATATTTGGCTATAGCTTCCTCTAACACATTTAGTAATATTGAATCTAAGAGACACAGTCATATTTTTCTCTTTGCCTTCTGATCCAAATTATTCCAGTCATCTATTAAAGATCCTGTAGGTGTAGTACCTAGATCCACCATGATCCATTGATCTCTATCCACCAAAAGATCTTCCATATTGAGATCCATAGCTCAAAACGTTTCCCATTAAACTTCTTGATCTCCATTTTTGAATTGCTCACCATTTATTTTCACCTGAAAAATCAATACTATAGATCTCCCACTGTAATAAGGCTTATCACAGTCCCGAGCCAAACCCTTGATCACAAAGGCATCCCCCTGAAGCCAACAAAGCTCTAATACCAAATGTAGATTTTAACATTGTAAAATATTTACTCTAGAAATATTTTCAGTAAAAGAATAGAAAAGATACAATGGGAAATACACACATTACACAAAGATTTTTACCCTGAAAACCCAAACCGGGAAAGCTAGCATATTCTATATGCATTCATAGTGATACATTTTTTACAATACAATATACATATAGGATCCAACAACATCCAACACTCTAACCCAATGACCTGGATTAGTCAACAACCCTAAATCCTTAACCAGAAATAGAAAACCATCAGAAAAACCCATGTGCCAAAAAATTGCCCAACAATGGACACGAAAATCAAGGCAACATGAAAAATGATGTAAAATGCAATATGTTTATCGAGGAAAAAAAATTCCTCAACCCCTCTTGCATGCCCTGTACAACATAGAAGACACTATACCTAGTCGTGCAAAGAACATAACACATACCCAACATTTTCCCACTTGTTGTTTTCTTTGCATACAGGGGGTTACAGGGTTACATAGTCAACAATCCAAAGTAACAATACCCATGCATCCTCTACACCAAGAAAAATTCTCAGTGCTCACAAATTTTGTTAATAAATCTGAAACATTCTTCAAAGGGTCCACCTTCATAAACACCACTTTCTTTTCTTTAACCATGTCTCTCACAAAGTGATATTGAAAATCAATATGCTTTGTCTTTGAATGATAAGTTGGGTTTTTCACCATAAAAAATGCACTATGACTATCACAATCTATCTTACATCTTATTGTACCAACCCAATACTTGAACACAATATTTGTAACAATATTTCTTCCTTACTTGCATGAGTGGTTTCCATGTATTCAACTTCTGTAGTTGAATGTGCCACTATAGCCTGTATTTTTCTCATCCAATTGATTGCTCTTCCAAACAGGTTATACACATACCCACTTGTAGATATCATATGATCTAGATCTCCAGTCCATTCTTCATCCACAAATCCATGTATGTCCAACTCTCTATCCAATCCTAGTCTTCCTTAGTAGCACAATCCATAGCTAGCAGTGCCACATAAATACATAAAAACCCTTTTTACTTTTGTCCAATGCTCCTTCCCTCGTTTTGACATATACATGTTCAAAACTCCCACTGCATGTGCAATGTCTAGTCTAGTACATACCATTGCATACATCAAACTTCCAACTGCACTCACATATGGAACACGAGACATGTACCCCTCCTCTTCCTGTGTCTTGGGACACTAATCGGTAGATAACTTTACACCGACATGAATAGGGACCTTGACTAGTTTACATTCCTTCTTATTACACCTATGCCATATTGTCTTGCATATTTTATTTGATTTAACTAGATTTTCCTGTTTTTTCGATCTCTTTTAATTTCCATGCCCAAAATGAAATTTGAAGCACCGAGATCCTTCATGTCAAATTTTGAGTACAACTAAGTTTTCACATCTTGGATAATCTCCCTGTTGTTTCCTATCAACAACATGTCATCCACATACAAGACCAAATAAATCAAATGATCACCAATTA
>ML780628.1:527058-548028 GCA_009831015.1 Picea engelmannii
AATCCTAGCAAAATCAGTTTTTAGTGACATTAATTCTTGATTTACTCAACTTATGTGAAGTCACCAAGGGAAAGGACAATAAAGTTATAATTGCAATTAACATCATGTATGTATAGTCTTATCATGTCAATGATTTGATATTTTTTACATATTGAATCAACAAGTATGTTTTTCTAAACTAATGCAATTTTTGGTTAACTCAATAGGTATGCAGCGGGACAATACCCAAGATTTTTTAGGGCACATTGGAATTTTTTTGACAATTGTTGTCAACAAACTTTTTAACTTCATGCATGAGACCCACCCTTGAGTGTAGGATAAATATCTTAGCTTACAAGACAAATTAGTTCTCGGTAGGGTCATTTTCATTTGGTTTGATTGCATCTTTATTACATACTATTGGTATGTATTCTTTCCCATGATCACCCAACTAGGCCCTCTTAGAATTGGATATTCTCTTATGTACATACTTTGGAAATGCATATATCAAAGTTTATGATATACATGTTGTATGTTGCATTATCCACCCTTTATCTCATTGTAATGGTTATTGTGGGTGGCACTTGGTATAAGTTTTATTATGGATTATATGGTGCATGTGGTATATTAGAGTTTGTGCGTCAAATTATCCTCAACAATTAATTCTTGATATTTATAAAAAATTATTATTTTTTATTATTTTTTCCTTTCCTTGGGATCTTTCTGTTCCACACTATCTTGTCCTTTGATTTCCATCCAAACCATCTATACTAGGCCTTTACATCTACATTTAATAACATATATTGGTTCTCTAACCCATGCACAAATCCACCATTTTTGTTGATCTCACATATGTTGTTTGGTTTGGGTGTATTTTTTGGTTTTTGCCTTATCTTTTAACATCAATTCATCATTCTCATCCCTTTGCTCCACTAGCCGAAGGTCTAGTTTCTTTGTTTCTTGTATTAAGTCATACTTCACGCTAGATGATAACCATTTTTCTCTATATTTAAATAATATTGTCCATTCTCTTCAGCATTTCCAGCTACATGGGCTCTTGGTTGAAAGTATTTTGAATGGTTATAGAACAAAAATAATGCATCTACAATTTCTCTTGCAAGTATTGAAGTAATTATGCAATTTGATTTTCTTTGGGTTGTGGTTTGGTTGTTAAGTTTGACCATGGATTTTAGTGTTTATTTGGTGAATCTATGAATAGCTCAATCCTAGCCTTGAGATTTACTTTTGTGACCATACTAAACAATACCTAGGTCATTATTTTTTTTGGTGTCATGGTCCATTCCAAGCAGTTGATGCTCATCATTTTTTGGTTTCATATTTGTCACAAAATTCATCTCTAGGAGTGTTTTTTTTATAGTTCATTTGAGCATTCACATAGCCCTATCTCAATGAAATTTTGAACATGTGTGTGTTTTCTTTTTAGGCCAACCTGGTCTCAAATCTGCATTATCCTTTGTATGAGTGGGGAGTCTAGCTCATCC
The DNA here is from genome assembly GCA_009831015.1 of Picea engelmannii. Classification (NCBI taxonomy): domain Eukaryota; kingdom Viridiplantae; phylum Streptophyta; class Pinopsida; order Pinales; family Pinaceae; genus Picea; species Picea engelmannii. Next base: position 528,540 of record ML780628.1, read on the forward strand.
CTAGATCAATTTCTTGGATATTTTATATATTGCTCATTGTTTTGTTCATAGCATGGCTCAAGCATGTAATTGGTAGACCGGTTATCATTATCATGACATCTTTGGCCTTGTATGTAGACTTGGTTATTTTGGCTCATGGATATTGGTTTTATATTGTTTTTATGGGGCATGCGTGTTTATTTTTAATTATTGCACTACCCTTATTATGCCTTTTCTCCATCTATGTGCTTAATCTTGTATCCAACTCTTTTATTTGCAAACTTTTTTGACCTAGGTGTTTTTTCTACCTAGCCTTTAGTTGCATAGACCTTGGTTCAACCTCCTATTGACTTGGTCATTCTCATATTAGACTAGAAATTTATCATGGATGTGTTTATTAGCTTGTCTATATTTTTGAGTCACACAATGACCTAAATGTCAATTTTTTGTTGGTGTATTGGGTTCATTTAATTACCTTATAGTTTGTTGGAAGGGTTATACCTATGGTCATTTATTAATGATCAACATGCATAATTAAAATATTTAGGGGGGATTGATTTGAGTTGTACCAAAATTAGTTATTGTTCATTATATATATATAGATAGATAGATAGATAGATAGATAGATATACATACGAAAAAAAAAGATAAACTCTATTGGGATTTTCCCTTCTGTAGATTTTAACCTTGTACAATATTTATTGCAAACAAATTTTCAGTAAAAGAACAAAAAAGATACAATGGAAAATACATACATTACACAGATATTTTTCCCTTGGAAACCCAAATCAGGAAAACTAGCATATTCTATATTCATTCATAGTGATGCATTGTTTACAATACAATATACATATAGGATCCAGTGGCATCCAAAACCCTAACCTAATGACCTGGATTAGTCAACAACCTTAATTCCTTAACAAGAAATATAAAACCATCGGAAAAAACCATGTGCCTAAAAACTGCCCAATAATGGACATGAAAGTCAAGGCAACATGAAAAACAAGGAAAAAATGTGACATGTTTACCGAGGAAAAAAATTCCTCAGACCCCCCTATGCGCCCGACGCAACATAGAATACACTATACCTAGTCATGAAAATAATATAACACATACCCAACATTCTCCCACTGGTCATTTTCTTTGCATAAAGGGGGTTACAGGGTTACATAGTCAATAATCCAGGGCAACAATGCCCATGGATCCTCTACATGAAGAGAACTTCTCAGTGCTCACATATTTTTTTAATGAATATACAACATTATTCAAAGTGTCCACCTTCATCCACAACCCTTCTGGTTCTTCAACCACGTCTCTCAAAATGTGATATTGAATATCAACATTCTTTGTCTTTGAATGATAAGTCGGGTTCTTCGCCAGAAACATTACACTCTGACTGTCACAATCTATCCTTACATCTTTTTGTACCAACCCAATACCTTAAAAACAATATTTGTAACCATATTGCTTCCATACTTTCATGAGCGACTACCATGTATTCATCTCATGTAGTTGAAAGTGCCACTGCATCCTATATTTTTCTCATCCAACGGATTTCTCCTCCAAACAGATTAAACATATATCTTCTTATAGATCTCCTACGATCCAAATCTAAAGCCCAGTTTGCATCCACAAATCCATGTATGTCCAACACTCTGTCCAATCCTGGTCTTCCTGGGTAGTACAATCCATAGCTAGCAGTTCCACGAAAATACCTGAAAACCCTTTTTATTGTTGTCCAATGCTCCTTCCCTTCTTTTGACATATACCTTCTCAAAAATCCCACTGCATGTGTAATGTTTGGTCTAGTATGGACCATTTCATACATCAAACTACCAACTTCACTCACCTATGGAACAAAATACATGTCTTCCTCCTCTTCCTGTGTCTTGGGACACTGATCCGCAGATAAATTTACACCAACAAGAATAGGGACCTTGATTTTTTTACATTCTTGCATATTAAACCTCTGCAATATTGTCTCGACAAATTTTCTTTGATTTAATCATAGTTTCCTCTTTTTCGATCTCTTTTAATTTCCATTCCCAAAATTAAATTTGAATCACCCAGATCCTTCATGTCAAATTTAGAGGACAACTGAGTTTTCACATCTTGCATAATCTCCATGTTGTTTCCTATCAGCAACATGTCATCGACATACAAGACCAATTAAATTAAATGATCACCAATTAATTTAAAATACACATAATGATCCTCTTTACTTCTTTTGAAGCCAATTACCAACACATAAATATCAAATATTTGATAACACATCATTGGTGATTGTTTTAAACCATACATGGATTTTTTCAGTTTGCATAACAACTCCTTCTTTCCCTTCACAACAAATCCTTCTATCTTCTTCATATATATTTATTCTTCCAGATCCCCATGTAGGAATGTTTTCTTTGCATCCATTTGTTCTACTTCAAAATAAAATGTAGTAGCAACAAATAAAATAAATCTTATAGAAGTTAACTTTCCAACAAGAGAACAAATCTCACCAAAATCAATTCCCTCAACCTGGGAATAACCCTTTGCTACTAACCAAGCTTTGTGTTTCTCCACTTTTCCTCTGCATTCAACTTCTTTTTTAATACCCATTTACTACCAATGGGATTTATTCCGGTTGAAAAATCCACTAGATCGCAAGTCTCATTCTTATCCAAGGTTTCCATTTCTTCATCCATGGCCTTTTTCTATAGATTTCCATACTGTGAATCCACTACCTCCCTGACATTTCTAGGATCATCATCAGTAATAGAAAAAGTAAAATTTGAATGGAAATCATATGGAGTATACCTTCCAGTATCCTTCTTTCTCGAATCGATCTACTCAATACTGGAGTATGAAGATATTTTTCTTCTAATTCTTGTTCTTCTGCAGAGTCTGATTCATAATCCTTTAAATCAAACTCCATTTTATTTGGTTCTTCCTTACTTGGTAGGACTTCTTGTTTAACAAAAACCTTCATTTCTGTAAATACCAGATCTCAACTATACACAACCTTCGTAATTTCTGGGTTCCAAATATTATAACCTTTGATACAATATGTATACCCAATAAAGATACACTTCTCATCCTTCTTATATAGCTTACTCATGTTTTCCTTTGGAATATGAACATAGACCTCACATCCAAATGTTATAAAAACAATATCGTGGAGAAATAAAATAAAACAAATTCGGAAATAAAACACAGAAGATACACAATACAATAGAGACACAGATATACGTGGTTCACCCAGTGTGGGCTACATCCACCGGAGAAATTTCCAGGTCCTTCCTTTATTATTTTCCATCTAATGAAGGGATACAACCTGCAACAAACCCGTTGTAACTTCCTATTCATTCTCTCACAATTTCTTATCTCAGAATACAATATTCACTATCATAATTAGCCACAATACATTTCCCTCATAAAAGAGGGTTTCCTTCTAGGGAAAAAAACCCTAACATAATTATTACCGTTAGATCTGCGACCTTATAATGAATGGTCCATATTTACAATGAAATTACAATATACATTTACAAGGCAATTTTTCCTTCGGGGGCTTCATATTTGAACCCCTGCTTGGCCCCAGACCCCACAGAGGGGGTAACCTCCCTCTGCACTCCCCCACGTGGAAGAGTGTACATTCTTCTGGGGTGTAAAGTCTTCATGGGGTATAAACATAGCTGAAAACAAAGACCTCTAAATTTAGAAGATAATCAGGCTCCAAACCGACACCAAATACCTTGATATGTATGAGAGAAGGTTTCTTACCAGTCCATACCTCTTATGGATTCTTTTCATCCAACACTGATGAGGGTGATCTGCTGACTAGATAACATGCAGTACCCACTGCCTCTTCTCAAAATTCTTTCCCTAACCTGACACCATTAAGAATGCACCTTTGTTTTTCCATCAGTGTCATGTTCATCCTTTCTGCAACTCCATTCTACTAAGGTGTATATGGAGTAGTCTTCTAGCTTTCTATACCATACTTATTACAAAATTCTTCAAATTTATTTTTGTAGGATTGTCCACCATTATCTGTCCTTAACATCTTAATTATTTTCTCTGTTTTATTCTCATAAATATTCTTAAACTCTTTAAACATGTAAAAGACTTCATATTTCTTCCTGAAGAAATGTATCCATGTATTTCTCGAGAATTCATCTATAAATAAGACATAGTACACATATTTTCCCAATGATGGAACTAACAGTGGTCCAAACACATCACTGTGAACTAGTTGTAAAATTCCTTCTGCCCTCATTGCACCAGAGGGGAATCTTACACGATTTTGCTTCCCATATACACAATGTTCACAGAAATAAAAAACCATAGAGGATTTGGAAATACCTTGAAACATACCTTTACCATGTAGTAGTCGAAGAAACTTCTCTTCGATATACCCCAGTCTTTGATGCCACAACATAACCTTTTCTCCAAATATTGTAGGAGTTATTTCTTCTTCAACTCCAATATCAGGAACAATGAAACTATTACACCCATCACTGATAGTGCTTCCTTGAAGCTTATACAGAGTTCCAATCTGAACTCCCTTCAGCAACACCATTGCTCCTCGAACCATCCTGGAGGTTTCCTTTTCAAATATTGTTGTTATCCCTACATCGTCCATTTTTCTTACATAAATCAAATTTATGCTCAATCCTGGGATGTGCATAACACCAAGTAGTGTTCTAATCCTTCCATCTATGAGCCTCAACTTGAATTTTCCTCGACCTATGATTCTGGTTGTCGATTCATCACCTAGGAAAACATTACCTCCATCATACCTTTCATATTCAAAGAACCACTTCCTATAGGGAGCCATATGAGAGGATCCACCTGAGTCAACCAACCATGGTTAATAATCTACATGTATTATTGAAGAAGCCAAGTACACATCCCCTCCTTCTTCCTTGGAGGTCTTTTCTTTTGTAGAAGGGGATTCTTCACATCCCTTCTTTTTCTCAAATTTGGATCTACACTTCTTTTTGTAGTGCCCTTCTTTTCCACATCTCCATCATACCTTTACAAACTTTCCTAGAGACTTAGATATTCCCTTAGAAATAGATCTCCCACTTGAGGACTTAGATTTATTTCTTTCCTGGGAGCATCCTCTTGCAAATAATGCATTTATGCTATGTCCTTCCATGATATTTAGTCTCATCTCCTCCGACAACAAGGATGAGACCACTTCATCAAACTTCAAGGAAGTTGTATTACTACCTATGTCCACAACTAGGCTATCCTATGAGTCTGGTAAAGAGGACAATAAACATATACACTTATCTTCATCTGAAATTTTAATATGAATAGATACTAACTGACTTACCACAGTATTGAAGGCCTTCAAATGCTCTACCAACAAGTCTCCATATCTCATCCTCAAGTTATATAGCTTCTTTCTTAGGAATAGTTTATTTCCTAGGGACTTAGAGTGATACAACTTATCAAATTTATCCCATAAATATTTGGCTATAGCTTCCTCTAACACATTTAGTAATATTGAATCTAAGAGACACAGTCATATTTTTCTCTTTGCCTTCTGATCCAAATTATTCCAGTCATCTATTAAAGATCCTGTAGGTGTAGTACCTAGATCCACCATGATCCATTGATCTCTATCCACCAAAAGATCTTCCATATTGAGATCCATAGCTCAAAACGTTTCCCATTAAACTTCTTGATCTCCATTTTTGAATTGCTCACCATTTATTTTCACCTGAAAAATCAATACTATAGATCTCCCACTGTAATAAGGCTTATCACAGTCCCGAGCCAAACCCTTGATCACAAAGGCATCCCCCTGAAGCCAACAAAGCTCTAATACCAAATGTAGATTTTAACATTGTAAAATATTTACTCTAGAAATATTTTCAGTAAAAGAATAGAAAAGATACAATGGGAAATACACACATTACACAAAGATTTTTACCCTGAAAACCCAAACCGGGAAAGCTAGCATATTCTATATGCATTCATAGTGATACATTTTTTACAATACAATATACATATAGGATCCAACAACATCCAACACTCTAACCCAATGACCTGGATTAGTCAACAACCCTAAATCCTTAACCAGAAATAGAAAACCATCAGAAAAACCCATGTGCCAAAAAATTGCCCAACAATGGACACGAAAATCAAGGCAACATGAAAAATGATGTAAAATGCAATATGTTTATCGAGGAAAAAAAATTCCTCAACCCCTCTTGCATGCCCTGTACAACATAGAAGACACTATACCTAGTCGTGCAAAGAACATAACACATACCCAACATTTTCCCACTTGTTGTTTTCTTTGCATACAGGGGGTTACAGGGTTACATAGTCAACAATCCAAAGTAACAATACCCATGCATCCTCTACACCAAGAAAAATTCTCAGTGCTCACAAATTTTGTTAATAAATCTGAAACATTCTTCAAAGGGTCCACCTTCATAAACACCACTTTCTTTTCTTTAACCATGTCTCTCACAAAGTGATATTGAAAATCAATATGCTTTGTCTTTGAATGATAAGTTGGGTTTTTCACCATAAAAAATGCACTATGACTATCACAATCTATCTTACATCTTATTGTACCAACCCAATACTTGAACACAATATTTGTAACAATATTTCTTCCTTACTTGCATGAGTGGTTTCCATGTATTCAACTTCTGTAGTTGAATGTGCCACTATAGCCTGTATTTTTCTCATCCAATTGATTGCTCTTCCAAACAGGTTATACACATACCCACTTGTAGATATCATATGATCTAGATCTCCAGTCCATTCTTCATCCACAAATCCATGTATGTCCAACTCTCTATCCAATCCTAGTCTTCCTTAGTAGCACAATCCATAGCTAGCAGTGCCACATAAATACATAAAAACCCTTTTTACTTTTGTCCAATGCTCCTTCCCTCGTTTTGACATATACATGTTCAAAACTCCCACTGCATGTGCAATGTCTAGTCTAGTACATACCATTGCATACATCAAACTTCCAACTGCACTCACATATGGAACACGAGACATGTACCCCTCCTCTTCCTGTGTCTTGGGACACTAATCGGTAGATAACTTTACACCGACATGAATAGGGACCTTGACTAGTTTACATTCCTTCTTATTACACCTATGCCATATTGTCTTGCATATTTTATTTGATTTAACTAGATTTTCCTGTTTTTTCGATCTCTTTTAATTTCCATGCCCAAAATGAAATTTGAAGCACCGAGATCCTTCATGTCAAATTTTGAGTACAACTAAGTTTTCACATCTTGGATAATCTCCCTGTTGTTTCCTATCAACAACATGTCATCCACATACAAGACCAAATAAATCAAATGATCACCAATTATGTGAAAATACAAACAGTGATCTTTTTTTCTTCTTGTGAAGTCAAGTCTCAACATACACATATCAATTTTTTTATACCATATCATTGGTTATTGTTTTAAACCATACGGGGACTTTTCCATCTTACATACCCTCTCCTTCTTTCCCTTCACAACAAAGCCTTCTAGTTGATTCATATAGATTTCTTCTTCCAGATCCCCATGTAGGAATGTTGTCTTCACATCCATATGTTCTACATCAAAATAAAATACAACAACAACATATAACATAAATCTTATAGAAGTTAACTTGGCAATAGGAGAAAAAATATCACCAAAATCAATTTCCTCAACCTAGGAATAACCCTTTGCTACTAACCAAGCTTTGTATTTATCCACTTTTCCTTCTGCATTCAACTTCTTTTTGAATACCCATTTGTTGCCAATGGGATTTCTTTTATTCATAAACTACACTAGATCCCAAGACTCATTCGTATCCAAGGCTTCGATTTCTTCATCCATGGACTTTTTCCAGAGATTTCCATCCTCTGAATCCACTGCCTCCCTGATAGCTCTAGGATCATAATCAGTAATAGACAAAGGAAAATTTGAATGGAAAACAGATGGAGTATACCTTTCCGGTAGCCTCCTTTCTCGAACCAATCTCCTCAATACTGGAGTATGATGATCTTATTCTTATGATTCGTGTTCTTCTGTAGATTCTGATTCATCATCCTTTATATCAAACTCTATTTCCTCTGGTTCTTCCTGACTTTGTAGGACTTCCCATTTAACATCATCCTTCATTTATCTAAATATCGCATTTCAGATATACACAACCTTCTTAGTTTCTAGGTTCCAAAGTGTATAAACTTTGAGACCATATTTATACCAATTAAAGATACACTTTTCAAGCTTCTTATCTAACTTACTCATATTTTCCTTTGGAACATGAACATAGGTCTCACAGTAAAATCACTAGAGATGTGTGAGATAATTTTTCTTACCATTCCATGCCTCTTATGGAGACTTGTAATCCAACACTAATGAGGGTGATCTGTTGACTAGGTAACATGCAATACCCACTAGGTATGCCTAGAATTCTTTCCCTAACCCAACACCACTGAGCATGCACCTCGCTTTTTCCCATCAGTGTCTTGTTCATCCTTTCTACAAATCCATTATTTTGAGGTGTATATGCAGTAGTCTTCTTCCTTTCTATACCACACTTCTTACAGAATTCCTCAAATTCATTCCCGCATAACTCTCCGCCATTATTTGTCCTCAACACCTTAATTCTTTTCTTTGTTTTATTCTCAACAAGAGCCTTAAACTATTTAAAACTGTCAATTACTTTAGATTTCTTCTCGAGAAAATATATGGAAGTATTCCTATAGAAGTCATCTATAAATGAGACGTAGTAAACAGATTTTCCCAATGATGGAGCCGACACAGATCCAAACACATCATTGTGAACTAGCTATAAAATTCCTTTTTCCCTCGTAGCACCAGAGGGGAATCTTACCCGATTATTCTTCCCATACACACAATGTTCACAGAAATCAAAATCCATAGAGGATTTAGAAATACCTTCAACCATACATTTACCATGAAGTAGTCGAAGACCCTTCTCTTCGATATGCGTGTTGGCACAGGGGCAGACCCAGGGTTCAGCTCCAAGATCGTGCCAACAAGCCCTAACAACTGGCCCTTTTGGCAAAACCTGCGAGGCAGATGCAGTCTCACCCGAAGTAGCTATGAGGGGGTTGCAGGACAGAGATGTCTACAACTTGAAGGAATTCAAAGTGGATTCAAAGAAACCAACAAACAATAATCTAATATTCTTTATCTTCTTACAACCTACTGCGCAAGTTATATATCAGATCTAACACATTATCATCATAGGAGCATATCAAATGACAAAGAACAGAGCATCAATCACACACAACACAAGATATACGTGGTTCATCCTCTCTCTAGGGCTACATCCACAGAACTGTTCTTTATGATATATTAAGACGAAAGCATACAATTCTGATCTGCACTCTCTTCTAGCAGATATTCTTTCTTCTTCTCTCTATATCTCCCCTCCCTGCGCACCCAGCTGTAGGGTTGATCTTTGCACCCAACTAAATATATTACAATACTAAAAGGCTCTCACACTTAGCACTTCCCTATCTCACAGAATAATAGCAACAACACAACACTACCAACAACAACTTGATACCAACAATAGTAATAACAATGACAACTAGATCCAACCTCCTTCCCTCATGTAGGTTCTTATTTATACATTACAATATCTCATTGACATCCTTATGTCGAAACCTAGGTTTCAAAACCCTAGATACCAAAACCCTAGGTCAACTTGACCCACGTTTCTAAGGCTTCGCCGACCTGTTTTTCCTTTCTTCTCGTGCAGTGATCCAAAGCATCCAACGGTGGCATTTTCCTCTTGTTGAGTTGTCCATGATTCTTTTTCCTTGATGATTTATCATCCTCGATCTCCTCATCCAATGGCTTGCTTCCTTTTACTTCGCTCCATCTTTTCTTCTCTTTTTCTCACTTCGACCCAGTAACAGTCACTGTGTCTTCCGCGTAGTTCGCATTTTGCCTTTTCTTCCTTGATCTTCACTTATTTCCATAACCAAGTCCCAATAGGCCCCCAACACTCACCTATGAATCGTCTTGAGGCACTTCAGATCTGATTCTTATGTTTTACTTCAACTTCAGACTGTGCAGTGCAACCTTTGCTTTCTACTCCATGCCTCCTCTCCTTCCCTATGCAGACTGTATTTTTTGTATCTGGTACCCAGTTTCAAATGCACCTGGTACCTATACCCTTTTCCTTATGATTTTTACTTAGAGTTGCGAGTGAGTTGGTTGTCATAGTACAACTTCAGTTGGCTCCCGTTCACTAATCCTTCCTTCTATTCTCCCTTCAAAATCTTCAACTGCAAAGCTCCTCCTTTTGTAACATAGGTGACCTCATATGGCCCGAGCCAATGCGTTATGAACTTCCCAGGATGTTTTATGAACTTACTGTCATGTATTAGTACTAGATAACCTTGCTTGAGTGCCTTCTTCTTGATGTGTCTATCATGGTAGGCCTTCTCTCTTTCTTTTTGTACCTGCTGATGAAATCCTGCAAAAAATCTGTCTTCTTCAAGTTCGATCAACTATGCAAGCCTCTCTTGAACAGTGCTAGTGTCATCCATATTTGTAAAGGAAAAAATTCTTAATCTTGGTACCATTTATTCCATTGGGACAATGACTTCAATAACATACACCAACTTAAAGGGGGTTTGCATTGTTAGCTTCTTGCAAGTGGTTCTATAGGCCCATAGTACTGATGGTACTCTTAAATTCCAGTCATCTCTGTTCACACTGCAAATCTTCGTTAGTGTTGTCTTCAAGATCTTGTTGAATGCTTCCACTGTCCCATTTTTTTTTAGATGGTAAGGTGTGCTCTTATGATGGTGGACTGCAAATTCCACAGTCCAGGCTTCAACAATCTTATTTATGAAATGTGTTCCTTGATCACTCATAAGGATCTTTGGGAATCCAAACCTGGTTATGATGTCATCAAATATGAAGTGCACAGTTGTAGTTTCACTACATTCCTTGACTACTCTTGCTTCGGCCCATCTGGTCAAGTACTTTGTTGTTGTAATTATGTATCTTTCTCCTGTGCGCTTGCCCGATGGGTTTATAGGTCCCATGAAGTCAATGGACCATTTCTTAAATTCTTGTAGGGTCAATTGTGGTGCTAGTGGCATTTCATCTCTTCTGGATGGTTTCCCAACTCTTTGGCATACATCTCAGGCTCTGTAATAGTCTTTAGCATCTCTGTGTAAGGTAGGCCACCAAAGGAAAACTCTAAGAACCTTCTGCACAGTTGCTTTCCCTGCATAGTATCCTCCTGCGATGCCTTCATGAGATTTTGTGAGGATCATCGGTCACTCTGCCTCCATAACACATCTTCTCAATATATCATCAGGTCCCATCTTGTAGAGATGTCCAGCTATAAGTGAAAAGTCTGCAGTGTGCACTACTAGCTATTTCTTCTAGGGGATTGTATACTTAGTAGGTTTCATTCCTAATGACAAGAACTGGACTATTTCTGTGAAGTGGTCATCAATATTTCTAATGGAAAGAAACTGTGCATCCGACAGTGTATCCTCCAAACTAATGGACTCTTCTCCATGTTCCAACCTTGACAAGTGGTCATGACCTTTATTCATTCTTCCTAGATTTACTCTGATCTCAAAGTCATATTCCTGAAATAGCAGAAGCTATCTGCATATTCTCCCCCCCAACACTCTCTTGTTGACTAGGTATTTCAGCATGGAGTGATCAATAAACATTTTAAAGTGTCCTCCCAACAAGTAGTGGCGAAATTTCTGCAATGCATACACCATGGCTAATCCCTCTCACTCGGTAGTGGTGTAATTGATCTCTATTGTTGATAGGTTCCTGCTAGAAAAAGATAACGGGTGGTCAATATCTCCTTCCCCAGGTTGTGCTAACACTACTCCTAAGGCAATATAAGACGCATCGACATTCACATGAAACTCCTTCCTCCAATCTGAAAAGACTAGAATAGGTGCAGTAACCATTTTTTGTTTCAGTGTGTCGAAGTTCTGCTGGCACTCTTCTGTCCAACTAAACTGATAGTCTTTCTTCAAAATATTCTTCGTGGGTTTTGTAATCTGGGCATATCCTTTAATGAAGTTCCTGTAGTATCTAGTATGTCCCAGCGCAGTGCATAGTTGTTTAACTGAAGTAGGAGGGGGTAGATCAACTATAATGGCAATTTTGGATGGATCGACTAGCAATCCCTGCTTGCATACAATATGACCCAACAGTACTCCAAATGGTGAGAAGAAGATGCATTTCTTCAGATTCAAGGCAATTTGACACTGTCTGCATTTGTCCAACATTAGCCTTAGACATTCAATATGATTTTTTAATAAACTAAAAACAGTCCAATCATCAAAGTATGATTCTAGAAATTTATGCAGAAACTCCTTGAATGCTTCGACCACCACCCTAGTAAAAGATGGTTGGGGCATTCTTCAATCCAAATGGCATCACTGTATACTGATAGGACCCCCATTCTATTGAAAATGTGGTATTATGGAAATCTTCCTTGGAAATTCGGATCTAATGTTATCCCAAGAATCTATATGTAAAAGAATATACTTTCTGGCCTCCCACATTATCTAACACTTCATTAGTGAATGGCATATGGAAGGGATCATGCAAACAAGCATCATTCAGCTTCCTAAGATATAGATAGATATTGATCTCTCATGTCTTCTTGTCCTGTACCACCATAGGGATAATCCACTCTAACTCTTCCACAGGTTCTATAATCCCAGCTTACAACATTCTGTCAAGATCAATCTTCACTTTCTCCTTATATTTAGGGTTCAATTTGTAGGGTCTCTATTTGACTGGTCTTGCATCTAGTTTCAATGGGATCCTCATCTCTCCCATAGGCCCTTTAATGCCCTTCATATAAGTGAACTTGGTTGGAAACAAGTCCTGATATTCATGCAACAATTCTGTAATCTTTTCTATAGTAGCAGCATCCCAATAATCTCCAACATTTGCAAGCTTCGGTATCTTCTCTGTTCCAATGTTGACTTTCCTAATCTTGATTGGTTGTTCAATGAATGGTAGTTCAACTCTTGGTTCTTCCACATCTCTTTGGCCCTCTATTTCTGCAATGTTCACCTTTCTTGGATAATCATATTCATCAACATTTATGTTGTAACAACCTTGCATTTTCTAGAGAGGCGCAGTCCATTCATCCTCTTCTTGATCCAAAGGGAGGTTAGATGCCTCCTCAAATACTTTATGTATTATAATCTGCAATGCTTGATCTACTAAAGGATATTGACTTTCAAATAAGAAGGTAGTTACAAAATTTTGAGTCATATCTTCCCAATCTGTAGTGATGAGGCGTAGCTCTACTTGAAGGTACCAGTTGATAGGTGTTGTGCCCAGTGTGTTAATGAATTTGTGCACCCACTTCTCTTGAGGAATGTTTCTCCAGGATTCTTCGCAACTTCGCACATGGTTCTTTAGGTAGCTTCAACCTGTGTACCATACTTCGCAGCCTTCTACTTGTGCTGAGAACCGCTCTATCATCAAGGTACGACATTGTACCCATTCTGTAATGTTGTTTTTGTGTGTCCCCCACCATCTTGCTGGTGTGGCTTTCAGGGCCTCATCCATTGCCAATAGTATTTGTTGCATTGTTACACTTTCTTCAAAGTCTGACAAGAAGGTTTCTAAAGGATTCAGACCATCAAAGGTGGGTAAATTACTTACTGTTGTGCCGATCCAACGAACTTCTCTGGTTAATATAGCACATATTATTGTGGATACTTCATACATTTTCTTCTTCCATTTCTCCAGTGTTTCTTATGAGTCTGGTGAACATTCATTGTCACTTCACCAGCTTAGGTTTCCATCGGTTGGAAGATTAATGTAATCTTGTTGTTTGGTTGCTAATTTGTATATGTTGTCAAGTTCATATGCGTGGTCTTCTTCTCTGATGGGCTCTTTGTATCACTGGCCTTCATCTGGATATAAGGGTGCGATGACCCTAAGTCCATCTCTTTAAAAATTCATACGTCTTTTCTTTAAATCAACCACAGTGGAATTATTGAAAGCCTAATCAATTCCTAACAGCACAGGGTAAGGACAACTATCATCAACTATCTCAATTACCTCAAAATCTGCAAACGTTCTTACTCCATCGATGTCCACAGTGACATGTTCCAGTCTACCAAAGGGGCTTACACCTTGTTGATTAGACATCTTGAGCCTAATAGGGGAATAGATCAACTTTAGTTTTCCCATCAGTGCCCACGTTTGCTTTGTCATGACATTGACTTTCGATCCTAAGTCAAGGACCACATAGTCTATATCATATTCTCCTGTTTGAGCATTCAAGTGTAATTCCTTATTTGTCCTTCTCTTTTTAGCGATTTGGTGTAATTCCCTATTCAGTAAGGGGTATATCTTCCCTAGCTCATATTGTCTGATTAAATTTTGTAGTTCTTGTACAATGCTCGCATCTTGAATCAACTTAATACAGGTATACAAAAATTCCATGATCTTTCTTACCTCTTTTCCTTCTCTTGGAAAAGCAAAATTATCAAATGATAGAGGCATTCCATATTCTCTTACTTCTCTTACTGATGAAGAGCCTTGGTATTCTTTGAACTCTTTTCTTGCCTCCTCAAATATATGTCTTTCTTTCTTTGCATCAAAAGTTAGGGTCTTCTCTACAACTTTCCTGATTCTTGAGTCTTTTGTAATATTTCCTTGGGTTAGTCTGTCTTCTCTTGTAACAGTGCCTCCTCTAGTGATAAAAACAACTATGGGGTCTACTCCGTGAGTTTCAACAAATATCAGTTTCACTTGCGGCTTCTGCTGAGGTCCTCGTCTTTCCTGAAGCTTATCTAGCAATGATGGACATTCCTCGATAACATGCTCGAAGGAGTTGCAATAGCTACAAGTGGTACAAGGGTTCTGACAGTCCCTTTCTATGTGTCCTAGTTGTGCACAATTATAACATATTATCTGTCATCGACCTCGACCCATACCTCGTCCTCTTCTTTGTCCTCCAAATTCACCACGAGGATTCAAGTTTCCTCTCCTGGGGGAGTTATACTGCATAGTATTTCCTTCTTGTAGTACTTTGCCTTGAATTTTGTATGTGTCTCTTGACCTTTCATGCATGAGGTTGTAAGCCCTACAATCCATATCATCATGTCCCATAGAATTACAGAATGTGAAATACAATTTTGTGGGTGCCTCAACATATTTTTTCATGTAATAGCACTCACCAGGGCGATGTCTATTTCTGCATACCTCACACTAGGGTAAGGTGACCTGCTTCAAAGGGATCGGAGCTCCAGAGGCCAAGTATTCATGAAATAAGGGGCAGTTCTCCTTGTCATAGCCTTCTGATCTACATATGACACACCATATGTCTCATCTTTTATCTTTTCCCTTGTATTTTTTCATATCTTTGACCTGCATAGACAAACTAGTTAGCTGACTCATACCTAAGCTAGATTCTCCCATAGGGGATAATTCTAACTTCATGGTGATCTATAGCGCCTAAGCCTGCGAAGAAATCTTCTGTTGCATCAGAGGAACTCTGATGTGTGGTGAAAGGGTAGCAATGAACCACTCTTTGTTCTGCTCATTTGGGATCTGAAAAGTCATTTGGCCTATTAAGGTCTTAAATCTCTGATCAAATTTTGACACTCGTTCGGCTACCTTCTGCTTGATATCTTTCAACTCTATAATACATTATGATTCCAACTTGGGTTTCTTGAATTCTGCAATCAACACATTCTTGATCTGATTCAACAGCTTAGGTTGTGCAAGTCCTTGGACAAGCTTCATGTACCATCTCAGTGCGCAATCGCGAAGAGAAGTACTAAACTAGGTTCTTTTAACAACTTCATCGGTGACATTTTTAATATTCCATACGGCTTCACATAGGAACCAGTGTTGATCAGGATCTTCAGATCCATCCCCCCTAAATATAGGGAGTCTCATCTCATCTGCCATAGATCTGCTTAGGTTTCCTAGGTTTCCTGTATGAGCATATGTTGATCTGCGAGTAAGAGTACTCTGAGGACTCTTGTGACTCTAACTATTCTGATTTCTTAGTGTTGTTGAAATAATAGGAAGGATAATAGTACTTACTTCAGCGGTCTATGTAGTTCCTAAAGTTTTTGGCTCGTCCCGATGAGGTTATTCAACTTTTCTTTCCTCTGCCCTAGCGAGTTTTGAATTCTCTTCGTCCGTCAAATCTGCCTCTTCTCCACTATAGAAACCCTCATCCCCGTAGTTTTTCTTAAATAGGTTTGCAAGATGAAATTCTTTGAACGCTCTTCCACTGCGCATATGTCCAGCCTCTGCGTCGTTGTTGCTGTCCGAATTTTTGAACATTATCCTTTTTCAAATCCGACCAATCTACTGTATCTTCAAGATGTTCTTCTCATGTAATAGCATCTTGATTTTCAACTTCAAAAAATGTAAAAAAAATTCCTCTGGGTCCCTTGAAGAAATATCTCTTAGCTTGGCTATATGAATCTACTATGTCAACAACAAACTAGGTGATGTACCCTCCAATGGTGATATCAAATCATTGATCTACTTCTCTTGACACAGCATTATCAACTCTCTTGACCTTCTTGATCAAACACGTACAAACTATATGTTATCACTGAAATTTCGTCCGCACAAGGCGACAAGAAATCCACATCATCAACACAGAAAAACAGTCATTCATGGCACAAGGATTAATTCCACAGCACAACAAAAGGGTCAAAACTATGCAAAATGGCCAAAATACATCGGCCCGCAGGCCCGTGCCACATCATGATACAAAACTCGGCTCACCAGCCTAATCAAAAAATAGTGTACAATACATCATATAATCAGGGGGCCTCTAGGGCACCCCCCGCTGCCCCTCCCTTAGGAGGCGGTGGTGGCCCACCTCTACCCGCCCCAGGCGGTGGTGGTGGAACCTCTGCAGGACCACCCTGCCCCGGCGGCAGGCGTCCACTCGTCATCGCCGCGAGCACAGCTGCTCGCCGCATGATGGACCGCCATGGCGGCGGTAACCCAACACACTGCTCCAGGAACTCCTCATCCTGGATATGACTCCACATGCCCTCAGGCACGTCCAGAAAAACTGTCTCAAAACGACGGACTAGATCCTCATCTGCTCCGGATGCATCCGGAGGAGCATGCGATGGCCCCGCACCAGGGTCATCCCAGCGGCGCCTCTGCGCCGGTCTCTCGGACCCTGCTGGTCCCCCAGCAGCCGCATCCCTCGGACGCCTCGCACCACGCGGCGGTCTCTCCTGCTCTCGCGGCACTGGCGCCTGGAACACGTCCACCTCACGCCCGCGAGGTGCCACATCTGCACAAGCACCAAACAAGCAACAAACAAAGATATCAGTGTCTACACATCAAAACATATACACTAGAATATCAATAGCATACTATAAATCACAAACACATCCCATACCTCTATGATCGAATGCCTCCCCAGGAGGCAATACCATGTCAGGGTCCCTCCGGAAGTCCACCCCCGCATAGGGAAACCGGAGTATGAACTGCGGCGTCTGCCGCCATATCTGCGCGGCCTCCTCCGTGAAATAGTGACCCCCTTCGCCACCACCGTGGCAAACCAAGATCTCGGACCACCGCCTCATCCGCGGGTATCGTACCGCCGGTACCTCCAGCACAACCCTCGGCCGCAACGCCGGCACCCTCTCTAAGAAAAAGGCCACCAGGATGGAGCCAAATGCAAACTCCCCCCTGCCTGCTGACCGACACCGGTCTAGCTGCGCAACCATCCGCGCATGGAGAGACAAACCCCAGGCGAACCGCTCACGGCCCACCACCACCCTCTCCATCAGCGTCAATTCCCCACCACTAATACGGTGGGGCGCTGTAGACCCGTAAAACCGCACTATCATCACCGCTACGCAACGATGCAGTAGCACATCTAGCGCATTAATGCGCACGGCGGACCCAGTCATGTAGTGCTCGCCCGAGCAAAATCGTCTGGCGACCTCCACCAGATCAGTCTCCTCGGCAGCACCGGCGATGCCGGCAGCGGTGTTCCCCGCAAGGGGAGCCCAGTTAGAAAGTAGATATCCTCCTCCACCGTGAAGGCAACCCGCTCTCCTCGCACGAGGAAGCAGTGATGCCGAGGGCTCCACATCTCAATAAGAAATTGGAGCAAGTACTCCTGGGCCCGTATCAGAGGGCACTCAAAAAACTTTAGCAACCCGTTGGCTGCTAAAGTCGCCCGCACCGCTGGCCTCGCCTCGGCCACCTCCTCTCGTAGCGTCTCCCAGTCCCGCTCGTGCCATCGCACATCCATAACTCACTGATAGCTGCCTGCACACAACCCAGAAACCTTTATTAGCGTGGGCACTCATCCAAAACACCAAAATACAGCTAAGTTTTACACCCATAAACCTCGCCTCCAAGGCGCGGTTTTTACACCCATAGACGCGCGCACATGCGCGCCTGTTCGTTATACAGGCGCGCATAAGAGCGCGCCTGTTTTTCCCACAAGCGCGCTCAAGAGCGCACCTGTTCACAACACAGGCGCGCTCTAACGCGCGCCTGTCATACCCACAGGCGCGCTCTCAAGCGCGCACGTTCTCCCTAGAGGCGCGCACACATGCGCGCGTATCCAGTGAATAGGCGCGCACTCATGCGCGCCTTTCACTGCGTCGCTCGCGCATGTGGGCCCACCCTCTACCCAAAAACCCCCTAAAACTAACCTACGACTTCCCGTACCTACCCTGCCCACAACTTTTGAAACCTATAGCTATGCAGGATGTTCAGAACACTAACCTGAAACTCGCACGCCGGGAAATGGATGCCTCGTGCTCTCCAAATCGCTCAAACTCCTCTGAATCTGCTCTGGAATCACTATAGCAGCAGGTACAAATGAGGTGGCAATGTGGGCCCTACAGCTATATATAGGGTTTTTGCCAAACTTCCACTCATCATTCTGGGAGCCCATGACGTCCATTTTTCGAACCGTCTTCAGCCACGGGACCAGCATCCCGCCACCTACATCATGGCTGTCCCTGGGCCACTTTTCATCCCGAGCCCCTGGGGCGCCCTTTTTTTTTTTCACATCATGGCCAGGTACGCACGCGCATTGTCACATTTATCTAATACATGTTCATATTTGTTATTCTCTTCAGATATTGTTCACTTTGGGTATTCGGTTGTTCTATGTGCAGGTACTTGATCAACATCACTCCTTCAGGTATGTACTCAGCACTGGCATGTAGTCTCTCCCACAGTATTGCCTTTACCTTCCAGTCACCCCTCTGAGATTGGCCTTTAGGATACCCATTCCCGGCTCGGCAGTACTCGCACCTCCATTTGCATTTTTTAGGGTACTGTCACCCGGTAGCATTCCCACCTACATGAGTTGTCCCAGTCATAGCACCTTTTCGCACTTTCTGACACTCATGCTGTTCTTCATCACCCTTTAGGGATGGGAGTCCCAGTAGTCTTTCATCATGTTGCAGATCAACCACATACTTCTTCTCCTCATTTTTTCTAGCTTCCCATACGGACTCCCAGATCATCGCTTTATGCTTCAG